>CAMOHE010041007.1:0-51799 GCA_946598075.1 Artocarpus hirsutus | reverse complement strand
AAATTATATATAATATTATTTTATTATTTATATTTATATTATTATTATTATTTAATATTAGTACTAATATATTATATTATTACATTTAATGTTAATACTATAAATTATTTTATCAATTATACAAGATTCCCATTTACAACCAAACACAGTCATGTATTATTCTTAGAAATCTAATAGAAGATTCCTATGTATAACCAAACGTGATAATCTTAGTTCCTGGGAATCATATTCCCTACCATCATTTTCCTGGGAATATGATTCCTACTGATTACTGCATACCAAACGTCCCCTTTGGGAAGTTTTAAAACCGTGTATCTATATTTTATACGGAGTTTAAAAAGTAGTAGAAACAATTTTTATTATAGCATATAAAAGTTTTATATTTTACATTGTATTAATTTTTTATTGTAACTATAACATATAAGAGTTTTATACTATTTATAACTGAGTTTGTGGTGAGAACTGTTTTCAAACATACGGTTAGGGTCTTCTTGAAAAAATTACCTTGTTTCTCAATTTTCGAGTTATAGAACTGTGTTTCTTCATTAGCCGCAATATGTAGGCCACGTAGGACTACTGGCACTTCGAGATCAAAAAATAGTTTTTACAAAGAAAAAAATAAACGATGAAAGTATTCCAAAGCTGGATAAGTCAACAAACACGACGATCTAGACTTTTTTTTTTCTTTGCGCATGCATTCCTTCTCTGTGTAGGCCTCTTTCCATGCTTAGTAGGTCCTGCCGCCTGGAGTGGTTCCCCGTTGTTGTCTTCATTAATCTTTTCACATTGTATACGCTCCTTTTAACGCCAATTGTTTAACAAAATTTAGAACGGTTGTTGCATCTATTAGTGTTTTTTAATATTTTTCACTATCTAGAAATCCTCCCCTTCTAGCCCTCTAAAAATAATTAAAGTAAATAATTAGCAAAAACATCAGAATTATCTGATTTCTCTCTTCTGAAATTTACAGTTTCCTAATCTCTGAAATCAACCTTGTCACGGATTGGAAATTCAAATTAAATAAGAAGAACGAGTGGTTTATTTTTTTTATCCGCTATATTTGTTTCGTTAAGATTTGAAAATTTCATATCAAAAACAATGTGCAGCAAATTCGGGAATCAGTACAAATAAAGGTAACAACTTTTTACTTTTCTTTGTCAACGCAACATCCATCACAAGATTGATTTCTAACCATTTAATGATTTTTGTTGTTAAAGTTTCTCTACCAACCATAAAAGACCAATACAATTCAATTAAAAATCTAGGTTAAATAGTGGTAGGAATGGGATATCATAAATGTTACACAAACGGTCGAGAAAAGCCATTTAGGCTTGAAAAGGACGATAGTCCGTTTGTTTCGTAGCTTAAATCTTAATTTGAATCATTTTATTATAGTATTTTCTTTCATAAAAATTTAAATTTTTAATCAAATTCTCTATTCAAAACAAACTTCCAACTAGCACATTTATACCCACCCTCACCTTTTCTCATCAAACCTGCTTTGAATTTAAAAACTTCCAGGCACTATTTAAAAAAAATTTTCTGGCACGAGTTAAATATAATCAGAAGAATTTTTATTTATTTTTGCGGGAGAGGATATATCTCAGGTATATAAATATTTTCTAAAAAAATAGATACATCTTAGTCTTGATTGTGCTTATCTAAGCATCAGATACTGATATTAAAATTTAAAAGAGTACATAAACATAAACACAATTTCTTATAAATATTTAACCGTCGAGAATAAAGTAATATCTCAAGTTCAAGAAGTTTTTAAACATATGGTCATCTGGGAGTTGGTGACAATCACATGGCAAAAAAAAAATTCCCAATAATTTAATGACTAAAAACTATGTTTAGCAATATTACATATTAGCACCGGCAATTATCTCTAACTTTTTTTTTTCAATTTCAAATTCACATGTTAACCTCCATAACTCATTAATTACTGCAAATGATAATATATTTCTATATTTAAGTGGCAAAAAAAAAAGGGCGATATTCACCCAAAAAAAAAGGTGATTTTTACGTAGGAAAATTCTTTTCAATTTTATGAAGTTAAATCCTATGGTTCACAAAACAGTAGAACTCAATCTAATTTATAAATAGAATCGGTTTAAATTATAATATGCTTTTTTTAACTAATAGTTTGTTTGAAAAAACAGGTTAAATTATTTTTTATGGTTAAAACTGTTTTTTTTTTTAATTTTACGAGAAAAACACCTAATAAAACAGTTAGGACCATGTGAGACTCTCGATGTTTTATGAGGAACCGACTTTTGACTCACAAGATTTGATATAAGTGCTCACATCCTTAATATTTTTTAACAAGATTTAACTACAAGAAATAAAACCTACCCATCAAAAGGTCATGGTTAAAAACAACTTTTTAATTTAAATATTATAACATATAAAAATTATATATTATATTAAATTTTTATTGTAACATAAAAATATTTTATGTTATTTAATAATTAAAAAAATTAGCTGTAATTATATTTGTTAAACACTCTGTCGCATTCTCACCAACGCGCAAAATTATAGTGTTAATTAAAAATAATAAACAAAAAATAAAAATAAAAAAGTTTTTTTTTTTTGCAAATATAAAAAAAAGTCAATAGCTTTTTCTTAGCTGGCTACAGTCCTACTCCTACTCCTACTCTGAAGCACACAGCGGTTGTTGAACATTTTCTTCATCAGGATTCCTCCGAATCTTTCTTATCTTACTTCTGCTTGATATTGCCGTACTCTGCTTATTCAGTCTCTCTCTTTCCTGTAAAACCACCTTCCCTCTTTTTCCTCCATTATTCTTCTCTCTCTAACTTCTCTCTTCTTCTTCTTCTTTGCGTGAGTATTTATATATCTATATATACACACACAAGCAATATGGCTGAGGCCGAAGTATCAATGGCCGTGACCGACGGTGGCGGCGGCGTCGGCTTGGAGCCAACGGCGCCGGAGACAATGCCCACCGTTGTTCATGACCAGGAAGAATGCGTGGTGAAGCAGGTGGATCTAACGGTTCCAAAAACCGACGAGCCCACAATACCGGTCTTGACATTCAGAATGTGGGTCCTGGGTCTGGGTTCCTGCGTTCTCCTCTCGTTCGTGAACCAGTTCTTCTGGTACAGAACCCAGCCGCTCATAATCTCCTCCATCTCGGCCCAGATCGCCGTGGTCCCACTTGGGCATCTAATGGCCAGGACGCTTCCCAAAAGGCGGCTCTTTCAAGGCACGCTGTTCGAGTTTACGATGAATCCTGGGCCGTTCAATATCAAAGAGCATGTTTTGATCACCATATTTGCTAATTCTGGTGCTGGGACTGTTTATGCTACCCATATTTTGACGGCTGTTAAGCTTTTGTACAAGAGGAGGCTCACTTTTTTGCCTGCCTTTATTGTTATGCTCACCACTCAGGTTTGTTTTCATGATTTTTTTTTTTTTCTTTTTGCTTTAATTAGATTTTTTAGGAAAGAAAATTAAAGGTTTTTTTTTTTGGGGGGGGTTGATTGATTGCATATATAAGAATATAAGCAATTTTGAGAGATTTTAGTTCATGCATGTCTGTTTCTGACTTTTTGGTCATGTTGTTCTTGTCTATGAAGTGTGAATTTTTGTGATTAAAAAAGTGATATCAGCAAAAAGGAAAATAATTATATGAAGAGGAAGTGTCAATTTCTTGCCTGTCTTTGTTGTTATGCCCGCTGCTCACTACTCAAGCTCTTTTTGTTTTTTTTTAATGTATAAATAGGAACACTAATATTGATTTTTTTATTTGACTTTAGATTTTTTAAATAAAAAACTGTTTTTTTATTTTTTTATTTTTTGGTGATTAACTGCATATAAGTATGCAAGATTTAGTCAAAGATAGAGAATTATGCATTAATTAATGTGTATGTCTGTTTCCAAATTTTTGGTGTCGTTGTCATCTATGAGAATGAAGTAATTTTTTTTTGGGTTGTTCCTTTATAAGTGAAAAGTATAATTGTTTAAACTAGCCACGATTGCGTACAAATTTTGCGTCCAATGTTACTGTACTGCATTGTTTTGCTTTTGGTTTGGTTTTTGTTTTGAACATTGAAAACTCTGTTTGTTAATTTGACATTTTATTTTTAAGTTTATTTCCTAATTAATTACATGGAGATTATTCTCATCTTGTTCTTGATATTGATCATGTTGTTTAAATTTACAGGTATTGGGGTTCGGTTGGGCTGGAATTTTCAGAAAATATCTTGTTGAGCCCCCGGAGATGTGGTGGCCCTCTAACCTTGTTCAGGTCTCATTATTCAGGTACTTTACTTAAAACCATGCCTTTTTTTTTTTTTTTTTATACTCAAGTCTTAATTGTATATTAAAAAAAAAAATTGTTGCACATTGCAGAGCTCTTCATGAGAAGGAGAAAAGGGACAAACGCGGCACAAGCCGTACACAGTACTTCATGATTGTCCTGATCTGCAGCTTTGCTTACTACATCCTTCCAGGCTATTTCTTCCTTATGTTGACATCCATCTCTTGGGTCTGTTGGGTTGCCCCTAAGACAATCACATGGCAACAAATAGGTTCCGGGATGCAAGGTCTCGGAATTTTCTCTCTCGGGATTGATTGGTCCACGATTTCGTCTTACCTCGGTAGCCCTCTGGCTAGTCCATGGTTTGCTACTGCCAATGTTGCCATTGGATTTGTCCTCATAATGTATGTCATGACCCCCATCACTTACTGGTACGACGTCTACAATGCCAAGACCTTCCCAATATTCTCCAGCGGCCTTTTCACCTCCAATGGTTCGGAGTACAACATCTTGAAGATTATCGATACTAAGTTCCATCTTGACCGGAGTACATACGCAAAGATCGGGCCTGTAAACTTGAGCACCTTCTTTGCAATGACTTATGGTCTTGGATTTGCTACACTCTCTGCTACACTTGTGCATGTTCTATTTTTCAATGGAAGGTAATGGATAGTGATAATGATAGCCGATAGTTACTGCTTCTATAGCCAGAATATTGTAAATGAAATTTCATTGGATTAATGGACATAGCTTGGTTTCTGCAGGGACTTGTGGAAGCAAACTGTGAGGGCTTTCAGAGGTGGTAAGAAATTGGATATACATGCAAAGCTTATGAAGAACTACAAATCAGTGCCTGATTGGTGGTTTTATGTCATTCTTGTTGCGAACATTGCTCTTATCATCTTTGCCTGCCAATACTACAATGAATCACTACAATTGCCTTGGTGGGGAGTACTTCTTGCATGTGCCATTGCAATCATCTTCACTCTTCCCATTGGCATCATTCAAGCCACAACAAACCAGGTGCAGATATTAAAGTTTTAGTTACTTTGTTTTGAACCTAATAAAAATGCAGATTTGCTGATATTTATGATTTTTCGCTTATCTTTTCCTTGAAAAAGCAACCTGGTTTGAATGTGATCACGGAATACATAATTGGGTACATCTACCCGGAACGCCCTGTTGCTAACATGTGCTTCAAGGTGTATGGTTACATAAGCATGGCTCAAGCTCTAAGCTTTGTAGCAGATTTCAAGCTCGGCCATTACATGAAGATTCCACCAAGAGCCATGTTCATGGCACAGGTGAAGCTATCTTTTCTCCTCAAGTTTCTTTTCTTTGTCTCTCAAGGTTTTTTGAATTATCCAAAAAATAAAGCAGTAGCCTTTTTGCAATATGCAGGTTTTGGGAACTCTTGTTTCCGTGATGGTATACACCGCAACTGCATGGTGGCTTATGGGGGAGATTCCCCACCTATGTGACACCTCCATGCTGCCACATGACAGCCCTTGGACTTGTCCAATGGACCGAGTCTTCTATGACGCGTCGGTCATCTGGGGACTCGTTGGGCCCCGCAGGATCTTCGGGGACCTTGGTGAGTATGGCTTGGTGAACTGGTTCTTCCTTGGTGGTGCAATTGCCCCTATCCTTGTTTGGATTGCACACAAGGCCTTCCCGCAACACAACTGGATTCGCCTCATCCACATGCCCATCCTTCTAGGCTCCACATCAATGATGCCCCCTGCTACTGCGGTGAACTTCACTAGTTGGATTGTAGTCGGATTTTTCTTCGGGTTTTACATGTACCGGTATCAACAAAACTGGTGGAAGCGCAACAATTACGTCCTCTCTGGTGGTCTGGATGCTGGAACTGCTTTCATGACAATACTGATATTCCTTGCTTTCGGAGCTCAGAACATTGGCCTCGACTGGTGGGGAAACAATCCTGAGGGCTGTCCTTTGGCTGCTTGCCCAACTGCACCGGGGATCGTTGTGGATGGCTGCCCGGTTTTCTGATTTATGCATTAAATGTTAGAATTAGGGCCCATATAATTGAAGTGTATAAAGTTTATCAGATTTATTTATTTATTTATTTAGTTTAATAATTATTTAAATGCTAAAATTTTATTGGCTATGAGGGTTGCAACTCTTATTAAAAGATGTCTCTATTTCTAAAAAGATATGTCTATATCTGAAGATATATGTACTTTGATAGAAAGACACCTATTGAAGGTCTATAAATAAGAGTCTAGTCCTTTTTTCACCTAATCAATTTGTATTCTTTCTCTCCATCAGAAAAATACATTAAAAGAATTTGTGGGTTTAGAGAGAAAAACTGGGTTCTTTTTCTCTAACAGTTTCTATTCTAGAGTTCTTTGTAAATTGAAGCCATAAATCAAGGTATATTGTAAATTTTTTTGTGAAAATTATTAAGTTTTAAGGATTATGAGAATTACAGATTTTAAAATTTCTATCATGTGGCATCAGATTGAGTTTTAAAATTCATAATTTTCCTTTAGAATTCTTTCTGCATTTATGTATGAACCTTGATTTCTGTTGTAATCAAAATATATTGAATCAAAATTTTCGGTTCATAAATAATCGCACGTGATGCTGTGCAATGTTTATTATACATATGCATTATATAATGTGAATTAAGTATAATATTTGCGTGCATTGATAATGTGAATTAAGTATAACATTTGCGTACTATCTTACCGCATTTATTGGCTTTGATCTGTTGCATTTATTGACTTTTACTGCTTTATATGCATAAACATGGGCAAGCACCGCTTGTTTCAAAGAAAACCTTGAAAAAGTGGATTTGCATTTATTGTACCTGTACAATGAATGATCATTGTATCAAAAAGAAAAAAAAAGTTTTTTTTTCTCTTCAATCAATAAAAGTTGTTTGCAGACAAATAATTTTATCTGCTTTCTTATATCTCATATATATTGATATATGTATATTATATATATGACGGAAGGGAGGAAAGCGGCAAAATTAATTTTTAGTGTGTTTGTTTGCGCATCCCTTCATGTATGTGTGCATATATATTACAGAACAAACAAAAAAAAAAATTGGCGTAGATATATTAAAGAAACGCAACAAGATTAAAGAACAAAAAAAAAAAACAAAAGCAATAAATCTATCTTTTCTTTTGGTTTTTTTTATCGGATATAATATATACTAAAAGAAATTTATGTGTTTTTATTTGGATTAATTTCAACAGATTATATTATGTTCTGTTTTATAAAACAAAGTTTATTTGTTTGTTATACTTGAATCAAGTTTTTGATGTATATGTTATACGGCACACGATTACTATTGCATAAAGTATTGCTTCTTGTTTGAAATTACATGATCATAGTTTGTTAGTCATCAAAGTAGCCAAACTTTATAGTTTAGCAGTTTTCAAATTGAGAAACAAAAACAAAAGTTCAATAACTTATGAATTTTAATGCTTATAATTGTGATGACATTTATAGATTATGAGTCATTGAATTTCATTTCTTATAAAAAACTTAGAAATCGCCCAAAGGTTAATTAGCTTTCTTTATAATTGATGAATATAATAGTTGGTAATTAATATGTCCTATTATTTTTGTTTGTTTATGCAAAGATAGCAAACAATTTTATTAGACATATTTATGATTATCAAATTAAATTTTTATTTTTAATTAACATCATTTATAGTTTGTATGTCTTAGTATCACCCAAAGGAGAACTAGGATATACAAATTGCTGTCTTAGTTTGAATCTAATTATGTGATTATCTTAAAGCATTAATGTATGAATGTTTCTTGCATATTTGCAGTATCTGTTCCTGTTTCTCTGTATTAGCATGCTTCATCTGTTCCCTTATTTAATAGATTAAATTTCTCCGATTGATGTGAACAAGTCCAATTTCACTTAGGTGTCTTGGATCTTGATTTAGCACTTCAAGATAAGAAACCCACTACTATTACTAATGCTGGTAGTGAGGACGAGAAAACTTTTCATAAATTATAGGAAAGATCGAATAGATTAAGTTTAATGTTTATGCGAATGATAGTAGCAAACAACATTAAAAGTACTCTTCCTAAGACTGAAAGTACTAAGGAATTTATGAAACTTGTGGAAGAGCGCTCTCAAACTACTGATAAGTCTCTTGTTGGTATATTAATGGCTAAATTAACCAACATGAAATTTGATGGTTCTTGTACTATGCATGAGCATGTCCTTGAAATGACAAATATAGCAGTAAAATTAAAGTCTTTGGGGATGTCTGTAGATGAGTACTTTCTAGTACAATTCATTCTCAACTCGCTTCCTTTTGAACAATATGGTCCATTCCAGATGAGTTATAACACAATTAAAGATAAATAGAATATTAATGAATTGACCAGTATACTTGCTCAAGAGGAGACGAGATTAAAGAATCAGAAACCTCATTCTGTTCATCTTATGAATCAAGAGGCTGAAAAGAGCACTAAAAAGAAGCCTAGAAAGAGCAAGAAGAAAGGGTTCAAGAAGGAGTTGCATAACCTGAATGAGTCAACTCAAATCTACAAGAAGGAACACATTGTTAAGTGTTATTTTTGTAACAAATTTGGGCACTTAAAGAAAGATTGTCAGAAATGTAAGGCTTGGTTTGAAAATAAAGGTAAGCCTTGTGCTTTAGTTTGTTTCGAATCAAATTTAACTGAAGTCCCTTATAATACTTGGTGGATTGATTCAGGTTCAATTACTGACATTTCTAATACGATGCAGGGATTCCTTACGATCCAACCCATAAAAGCAAATGAAAGTTTTATTTACATAGGGAATCGAGATAAAGCTCCAATGGAAGGAATTGGCACTTATCGCTTAATATTAGATACTGGATATTATCTTGATTTATACCAAATTCTTTATGTACCTACTTTTTCTCACAATTTAGTTTTTTATCAAAACTTGATGTAGCGGGATTTTATTATAGGTTTGGATTTGGATCTTTCAGTTTATATAAAAATAATAGTTTTATTTGCTCTAGAATCCTTTATGATGGTTTATATAAGTTAAAACTTGATAATCTTTTTGCTGAAACTTTGTTAACCATGCATTGAAGTATTGGAACCAAACGGAGTTTGGTTGATGAAAGTTCTGCTTACTTGTGGCATAAACGTTTGGGTCATATATCCAACGAAAGGATAGAGAGATTAGTAAAGAATGAAATTCTTTTGAATTTAGATTTTACTGATCTCGGTGTGTATATTCATTGCATTAAAGGAAAGTAAACGAAACACACTAAGAAAGGGGTTACAAGAAGTACACAGCTTCTTGAACTCTTACATTCCGATAAATGTAGACCTTTTGATACTCCATCCTTTGGTGGAGAAAAGTATTTTATCACTTTTATCAATGATTTTTCATGTTATGGTTATTTTTATCTATTGCATGAAAAATCTCAATCTGTTGAAGCCCTTGAGGTATTTATTAATGAGGTTACGAGGCAATTAGATAAAAAGGTGAAAATTATAAGGTCAGATAGAGGTGGTAAATACTATGGAAAGTATGACGAGTCAAGGCAATGTCCAGGTCTTTTTGCTACATTCCTAGAAAAGCAAGGCATATGTGCGCAATACACTTGCCAGGTACACCACAATAAAATGGTGTAGTAGAAAGGCGTAATCGTACATTAGTGGATATGGTTAGGAGTATGTTAAGTTATTCATCTTTGCCCTTATCTTTGTGGATGCAAGCATTAAAGACCGCCGTGTATATACTGAATAGGGTTCCTAGTAAGGCAGTCCCGAAAACTCTTTTTGAGATGTGAACGTAAAGGAAACCTAGTTTAAAGCACCTGCATGTTTGGGGTTGCCCGGCGGAAGTGAAAATTTACAATCCACATGAAAAGAAATTAGATTTTAAGACGACCAGTGGTTATTTCATTGGTTATTCTAAAAAATCCAAAGGGTATAAATTTTATTGTCCTACCCATAGTACGAGAATAGTAGAATCTGAAAATGCTAGGTGCATCGAGAATGGTGAAATTAGTGGGAGTGGAGAACCACGTAACGTGGTCATTGAAGAAGTTAAGGTAGAAGTCCCTCTACCTGTAACTTCCAAGATTGTTCCTAACAATGTTCAAGAACAACAAGTGAATGACCAGCCACTTCATAATGAAGTTGTACTCGAAGAACCTATAGTAGCTGAATCACAAGAAATAGTATTAAGAAGATCTCAAAGAGAAAAACGATCTGCTATTCCTGATGATTATGTGGTTTATCTACAAGAGTCTGAAATTGACTTGGAAATCGATAATGATCTGATTTCAGATCTAGTTTCGTTTTCACAAGCCATGGAAAATATGGATTTTGACAAGTGGCTTAATGCTATGAAAGATAAGTTAAAATCTATGGATCAAAATCAAGTTTGGGACCTTGTTGAGTTGCCTGAAGGTTGCAAGAGAGTCGGGTGTAAATGGGTCTTTAAGACCAAGCGCGACTCTAAAGGCGATATTGAACGGTATAAGGCTAGACTTGTTGCCAAAGGTTTTACTCAGAAAAAAGGTATTGACTACAAAGAGACTTTTTCACCGGTCTCTAAGAAAGATTCACTCAGAATTATTATAGCATTGGTGGCTCATTTTGATTTAGAGCTACACCTAATGGATGTGAAAACTGCTTTTCTCAATGAAAATTTATAGGAAGAAGTCTATATGGACTAACCTGAAGGCTTTTCAATTAAAGAAAAGGAACACATGGTGTGTAAATTAAAGAAGTCAATATATGGACTTAAACAAGCTTCCCGACAATGGTATCTTAAGGTTAATGATATCATTACTTCGTTTGAATTTAAAGAGAACACCGTTGATCGGTGTATATATATAAAGGTCAGTGGGAGCAGGTTTATTTTCTTAGTCCTATATGTTGATGATATTTTGCTTGCTGCTAATAATCTTGGTTTATTACATGAAACTAAGCAATTCCTCTCTAAGAAATTTGAAATGAAAGACATGGGTGAGGCAACTTATGTGAGAGTATTGAAATATTCCGTGCTAGATCACAAAGATTGTTGGGGTTGTCTCAAAAAGGCTATATTAACAAAGTTTTAGAGAAATTTAAGATGGACAAATGCTCAGCATGCGTAGTTCTAATTTAGAAGGGGGACAAATTTAGTTATATGCAATGTCCAAAGAATGAATTGGAACGAGCGCAAATGAAAAACATTCCTTATGCATCTGTCGTTGGTAGCTTGTTGTATGCTCAAACTTGCACCAGACCCGACATTAGTTTTGTTGTTAGGATGTTAGGAAGATATCAAAGTAATCTAGGAATAGATCATTGGAAAGCTGCAAAGAAAGTTCTCAGGTATTTGCAAGGAACAAAAGACCATATGCTCACTTATAGAAAATGTGATCATCTTGAAGTGATCGGTGACTCAGATTCAGACTTTGCCGGATGTGCTGATAGTAGAAAATCTACATTCAGTTATATGTTCCTTTTGGCTGGAGGAGCAATTTCATGGAAGAGTGTGAAGCAGTCCGTCATTGCTGCATCCACTATGGAGGCCGAGTTTGTGGCAT
Organism: Artocarpus hirsutus; assembly: GCA_946598075.1. Taxonomy (NCBI): domain Eukaryota; kingdom Viridiplantae; phylum Streptophyta; class Magnoliopsida; order Rosales; family Moraceae; genus Artocarpus; species Artocarpus hirsutus. The sequence goes on along the minus strand of CAMOHE010041007.1, from coordinate 39,961 downwards.
TCTTTAAGGCTACAAGTCATGGTTTATGGTTGCGGAATTTTATTTCGGGACTTGGAGTTGTCGACAGTATAGCCAGGCCGCTGAAAATTTATTGTGATAATGTCGCAGCAGTCTTCTTTCCCAGGAACGAAAAGTATTCTGATGGTACGAAACGTATGGATATTGAGTACTTAGTTGTTAAACAAGAAGTTCGGGAACGTAAAATGTCAGTTGAACAAATTAGCACCAATCTTATGATTGCAGATCCTTTAACAAAAGGATTACTACCCAAAACATTTATTGAACATGTTGAATGTATGGGTGTTATTAGACGTCATTAATGGTTATGTATTATGTTTTATTTCATTTTGATAATATGATACTTTGAGCTCACTTATTATGTTCCCGCTATATCCTGTTTTCTATTTTGTATACATGATTGTTGTAGATTAATGTTTGACAAGATAGTCTCATTGAAGACATTAAAGTGGACTATTATTATACCTCTCAATTATGAATTATGTTAAATAGATGTCTAATATTGTAGTACATGGAAGGGACTACACTAAATTATAATGTACAACCGCCATGACTCACTTTAGATTTTCTGTTTAATTATGATGTAGAGTATTAGCCAGTTTTAAGAAGATTTAGCATAATATTGTTGTGCACATTATAGCATTATCAAACTAACAAATGAATATTATATGAGCGAAGTGGGAGAATGTTAGAATTATGGCCCACATAATTGAAGGCCTATAAAGTTTATCAGATTTATTTATTTATTTATTTAGTTTAATAATTATTTAAATGCTAAAATTCTATTGGCTATGAGGGGTTGTAACTCTTATTAAAAGATGTGTTTATTTTTGAAAAGATTTGTCTATATCTGAAGAGATATATGCTTTGATGGAAAGGCATCTATTGAGGGTCTATAAATAAGAGTCTAGTCCTCTCTCCATCCAATCAATTTGTATTCTTGCTCTCCATCAGAAAAATACGTTAAAAGAATTTGTGGGTTTGGAGAAAGAAACTAGGTTCTTTTCCTCTAACAATTTCTATTTTAGAGTTCTCTACAAATTGAAACCATGAATCAAGATGCGCTGTAAATTTTTCTGTGAAAATTATCGAGTTCTAAGGATTATGAGAATTGCAGATTTTAAAATTTCTATAATTAAAATCCACTTGAAAATCCAAAAAACAAAGTTAAAACGTAATTGTAATAGAAAACAATTAAGGCAAAAAATTTTACCTAATAGTCTTTTATTTATCTATAAAGCGGTTCCCTAATGTTGATTGCTCTTCAAGTAAACCATTAGCTCTTTCAGCAAAGGAAGAAATAAACCATACGCTAAGTAGTTTCATCACTAAACCTCAATCAAACCCTCAATGGAAGCCATCAAGAAGTGCAAACACAATCATGGAGAGATGTTTGGTGGTGCGCAGTCATGTTGCGGTAGAATGTACTCTACCATGGATGACTTCGTTAGTGACTTGAGGAGTACGTTTTCAAATGCCATAAGGTACAACCCTCCTTCCATTGAAGTTCATAAAATAGCCAAGGAGATGAGCGAGATTTTCAGGAACAAGTTGAAGCTTTTTCATGAGAAGAAGGCTATGGAGACTTCTGGTGTGTCAGTACTGAAGAGGTTGAAGACAGAAACCGGTGATTTGAAGGAAAATCATAAGGCAAAGTGTCACGCCCCGGAGTACGGGAAGTGACGTGGTGGTTTAATTAAGTTAATCAAACAAAGATTTAGTTAAAAACAGGGTTTAAAATTCAAATTTATAATTAAAAAGTGATAATTTTAAAATCTGTTTAAGTGGAATAATTTAAGGAATTAAAATAAACCATTATAATAATGAAACAAATGAAAAATAGCATTAAACAATTAAATATGGAGTGAAACGCGTATGGGTCCCACTGGCCCCCATATTGTGCACACACATGTAGTACTGACAATATTATGATACAACCACAGTCCAAAATAAAAGAGAAATTAAAATCTTACATGCCTTGAATTGTAATTTAACCTACCAAATTCTTCTACTGGTCGTAAGTCCGGTCAGCGGACTCTTCTCCAATCCTATGCTGATATCCACTTAAGGTTAAGATTTTAAAACAAATAAAAACGTGAGCGAAAGGCTCAGTAGGACTATATTTGAAAATTATTCAATTTTAAAAGAAGTTTCGTAAACTAGATAAATGTACAGAAAACGAGCTAGAACAATTAAACAAATGAATAATTAAATGAGAATTTAATAAAAATATAATCTTACCAAAATAATTTAGATAGGCCAACCAGAAAGAATACAATTTTCCTTTCCTGGGCAAACCATATGTAATTCACCACCGTAGTGGCTCAGCTGGGTTTCGGGACCTGCCCCCAAGGTCGTTCACCACACGACTCGATCTCTGATATGGCATCATGCCCTAAAATATATATACATATATATCTCTTTGATTCATAAAATCTCTTCTTTACTATATATAATCATTTATATTCATTATGGGGTTCATTATGAATATTTCTCAATCAACTGCTTGTAAAGATATTTAAATAAAATCATTTCCCAATCAATCATCGAAAACATTTGATAAAAATTCATTTTTAGCTTAAATCATTTTGGAAATAGGGCTACCAAAGAAGAGGGGTAGAAGTCCTACCTCAATATCCATGTCGGTGTCCCACACCGTAATCCCGATCCGCTATATGTTAGCTCCGCAGATCCACGCGCAATCCTAAATGCATAGTAACTTAGTCCATTAGTATTTAACCCGAGGTATCCTATGATATTAAATCATCTCATGGTGTTTTAGTGTGCCATTTAGGTTTATAAAATCATTATATAAAGTTAAAATTTAAATCAAAATTCAAAACAGTCAAAACGGGTGAAAATCACAAAATTCTTCCTTGCTCGGTCGGCCTGCCGGTTTCCCTGGTTCAGCCGGCCGAATTGCACAGTTTGGCCTGCTGGAAAGCCAAGTCTGGTCGGCCGAACATTCCCAGGTTCGGCCTGCCGGTCGGATAAATCCGGCCTGTCGATCCTTTGAATCCAGCCTGCCGAACATGAAGTTCGGCCTGCCGATCTGGGAAATTCTAGAATTTTTCACGCACGGGTTCTCGGCATCCCGAATCTAAATCTTCAATCCAACATGTTTTTCTCAATTCTCAGGCATGGATAATCATCATAAACAATAGAAAATCATAATATAATACTTTTTAATGAATTAAAACAAGTTTTAAACAAGATTTTCTCAAAAATCCAAAAATAGAGAAAATAAAGAAAAAATGAAAAATCTCGATTTCAATCCGTTTTTGATGAAATAAAGCTTCAATCCTAGTTAATCTAAGTTACTCTAAGCTAGATCAAAGCTTTTCTAGACTTAGAAACTCTTAAATTTCAAAATGCAAGAAAATTTAAAAAAAGTGAAAAAGTTTAGAAATTTTGAAAACTAACCTTAAATCGAAGCTTGAATCGAGTTTGTGGTTGCTCAATTGCGTTCCCGAGCCTTCAATCCACAATCCCGAAGCTTGAAATCGGATTTTGTTTCAAAAATTTTGGAGAGAAAATGAGAGAGAGAGAGACGAGATAGGTGAGAGAGTGAGCGAGTGAGAGAAATGAGATAAAGAGAGAGAGAGAAAATAAATAGAGGAAAAAGAAAAAGCAGTTGTACAAAACTGTGTACAACAATACACTGTTTTCAAAATCAAATTGCTTTATTGAAAATTAAATTAACAATTAAAAACAATTTAGAATAATTAAAAATCACTAAAAGAGTAAATTAACACAAAGTTTCTTAATTTTCACAAAATAATCAAATTAAGTTCAAAACACTCATCATGGCACACTAATTCACCATTTTACACTCTAATACTATTTAATCAACTTCGGGGTGTTACACAAAGGGTGGTGAGCTTGCTAGGAAAACGCCTCTACAAAGGAAAAGTTATAAGAAATCAATCTCATCTACCAGCGTTATTGTAACGGTTTTGTCGCAAAGAAAAGTATTAGATCAAGACGTTGGAGCAGACAATGAAAATACAAAAGGATCGGTGCTAGAGGAACCTGTTCTGAAGGGTTCCAACAATCTCAACATTCTTAGCAATAATGAGAATGAGGTTGTAAAGGTGTTAGAGAAGAGTTTTGTTACTGAGTCAAAACTCTCACCCAGAAGGGCTCTTCGAATTGAAGCCGTAAAGCAACGACATGCAGACCCCATACTGAGTGCAAAGCTGAAGATGGAGGATTGCAAGAGACAATGTGATCGACGTAGTCAAGCGATGGAAAAAGAAGAGACTTATAAAGAACCAAGGATTGAGCAGTTACGTGAAAGTGCTCGGAGGCTTATTCTCGAAATGGAAAAGAAAGCTGAAAAGATCGTTGAAAACATTGACAACATGAAAGATCTTGAGGCACTGTGCGGTTGTCGAGATCCTTCTACCATAGTCTGCCTTGGAGTCCCTCTGAAGAAGCTAGGCTTGTATGTTAAAGCTGAGTATGCTTTGGGAGAAGATTTGGAAGAAGAAGAAGAAGAAGAAAGGCACCTGGACGATTTATAGAAAGGAGAGAATTAGATGCAGATTTAGCTTTGGTTGTAGGTTTATTTGTGCTTTTTCTAAAAATTATCCTTCCTTTCTTTCTTTCCTACGCTCTAACTTTTCAGACTTCTTTATTGAATTATCGTATTCTTATAGAGTTTTTCATCCTTACACGCTATTTTTATAAAAATAATACGATAGATACAAATAATAAAAACATAGAGATTTACGCGATAGAAATAAAAAACAAAAACATACAAAGATTTACATGGAAACTCAAGACGGGAAAAAACTAAGGGCATAAGAGAAGAAAGTTACTAAATTTTAAAAAGATTACAAGATGGAGGCGATTAAGGAGGTTAAAATGATAATACTAAAACCCTAATGTAATACATCATTTATACAGGCATAAACAAAATGATAATCCTATATTTGCTTTTTTACTACAATTATCATACCGTGAGCTTTTCGGGTCGTGCAAAACTGAATTCGGGTCATCATACTCTAATAGCTATCGAATCGTCTGTAATAAAACTTAGCACATAGTTACTTGCTACAAAAGAAACACGTTAAATTGTAAAATGTATGTAATGATCAAGGAAAATGCATTAATAAAATCTAATATGTAATTAGATATAATTAATGAATTTATCCTCATAAATTGTATTTCTTGTAAAATTACAATAATATATGATGATTATTGTTGACAGAAAATTTTACTATGAAGTTGACGCGATGCTGGATATGGTTAAATACAGATTTTTGAGCTTAAATGCTCGAAAACTTGTAAATAATATCCATAAAATAAATTTTATATAATAATTAATTATAATATTGTGAAATAAATTAATAGGTGATTAAGGTAGAAATAAGGTGAAAAAACATGCCAAAACCCTAAAATAGTATAAAAAGGGTATAATGTGGTGTGCGTATACTGCTAAGGTAAAAATACAGATACAAGAAATACTGTGTTTGGACTCCAAAAGTTAACTAAAGTATAGGTAAGATATTTAATACAGTACAAGAATATGTTTTTCAACAGTTTCATCCCAACAGTATAAGAAAAATATCATGTGGTGAAAAATTACACTGTGTAAAGTTTGGAGGGACCCACCAAGGGGAAACCTTGTGACTTTTGATTGGGCCACCATGTCTACTAATGTGGCCCAATCATAAAAGGCCACCTTATGCCTTAATTATGATTTAGAGTGATGACTCACCATAATTAAAAAAAAAGTTGATAAGTCTTTAATTAAAGACTTAAAGTAGCAAAATTTTTCATTTCTTCTCCACCCACATTAAGCAGCCTAAGACTCACCCCCCCAAAATTTTGTTCAAAGCAATCCCTCACCAAAAACTTCACTAATTAAGTTTCAAGCTTCAACTTGAAGGTTTTTCAAACTTTTCAAGGTAAAGAAACTAAACTTTCTTTAAGTTTTCTTAGGATTTTTCTTGGTTTAAGGAGGGGAATTTGACCCAAGATCCTCTCATGTGAAACATGCCTAGGAATATTGTAAAGAAGCTCTTGGAAAGCCTAGGAACACTTATTATCCTTGGTAAGTTTAAATTCTCAACTTTAAAGTTTCAATGCGTTGCTTTGATTTTGATAATTTCAAAAGGCATATGGATATTCAAGCAAGTTTGTAGGTTGACCCCTTGAGTATGTGATTTATGATGTGGTTGTATTGTTGAAATAGAGGTTTAAATGTGAAAACTGTCATTTGGTGTACAAATAGAGCAATTTTGTAAACTTTGATGTTAGTTTTTAAAGAGTTGTGATTCAGCATGAAATTGTTTGAGAAGGTCCTAAATTTGTGTAAACAGTGGGTTGTGTGTTGTTCTAAAACCGATTTTTACAAAAATGACCTTAGGGACTAAATTGCAAAAAAAAATTTATTCTTGGCATATTTTAAAAAGGGCCCAAAACATCTATGTACAGTGGAAATTTTGATAAAACACAAAAGTTGTAGATTTCAACAAAACTGTTAAAATATGCAAACAGTTCGTCAAAAATCGCATTTGTTTGTGAGTTATGAATTTATAAAATTTGTTAAAATCGAAAAAAGATTTTTAAGGGGCAAAAACATCTTTTCACAAAAGAAATTTGAGTAAGGTACTTTGAGAAAATTTGATCCTCTTGAAAAATGGGGACTAATGGTTTAAAAAGAATATTTTTTGGAAAATTATTCAAAATTTTTAAATAAGGTATAAATTGTAAAGTTTTGATAAACTTGGGTTTTTATTTCAAGTAAGCAACCCGATGCCTTGAACCCTTGTTTCTATGCTAATAAGTGACGTTTCGTGTCGAATTAGCCAAAACGGACTTAGGAATTCAAAGTGGCCCATTGAGGGCAAAAATGTAATTTTTCATAAAATGGTTGGTACGGATCCCAAAACATATAAGATAGAAAAAAAGATCTTACAAAGGATTTCTCTCCTTTCGTTAGAAGTTATGAGATAGTATGAAACAAGACGACGGTCAAACTTTAAATAACTGGAATAGTATTTCGAAATAGTAATCGATAAATATACCTTATTGACGTATAGCTAAATAATGATGATTTGACTAATAATGAAATAAATAGCCAAACAGGTCCTTAGATAGGTAACAAAGGAAACCTGAGGATAGTTTTAATAGCAGCAAAAACAAGTAAGTTATAAGCCCACCTACGGTATGAAATAGTAGGTTAAGAGTATAGTATGTTCATGAGTAAATACTAGTGTATATTGTGCAATTGAAAAGTGTATCTAATTTACATTTGTATGTAAATGTATTATCATGCATGGTATGATAACCAAAATAACTAGACTCGTAAAGGAATCACTTGAAGGAAAAATAAGTGTCGTACCAGCTCCCGACACAAAAAGGAGAGTTTAAAGTTAAGGTATGGTCTCGGCGTTATAAAAACCTATGTGCGCATATGGTACGAGCACTTGAGCCCCAGTAAAAGATATGATAGAATAAAAATAAGGAATGTTCATAAGAAAGCATAAATTGATCATGCATATTAGTATAAGATACATATGGGTTATGTTTAGACTTACTGAACATAAGCTCACCTAGTTATTTCATGCTATAGGAATTTCCAACAAACGGTCAGAATAAATGTACTGGTGAGCTGGCGGTGGAGAATGAGCAACGTGTAAAATAAGGTGTGGATACTACCACAATAAAGTTTTCGTTGCTATGCAGATATAGTTATTTTGGAACTGGTTATATAAAAGATATAGTATGGTTAAATGAGACAAAATCACTTTTTGATATACTAAGTATACGAAGTTGTAAAAAAGGGAAGTTGTTTATGTAAATATATATATATATATAAACAGAAGAAGTTTAAGTATGAATGTGTGATATTTTTACGTTATTTTCGTAGTACGAAAAAAAAAAGTAAATCTAACATTTTCATAAATATGTAAGTAAAAAAAATGTTAAAGCACAGCCCGTAAAAAGATGGGTTGTGACAATATGAATATGTAAACACTTGTTAAAGATGCAATCTTTTTATTTATAAAACATAAAATAAAAAAAGCTTGCATGAACAGCCCTTACACCGGATAATAGAATGCTTCCGAGTCTCTGACAATAAAGAATATTTCATGCCCCTAAACTCAATGGAAAAAAATCCAATTTCAATTGGGCAACTTTTCACGTCTTCAAGCTAACTTCTTCTAAAATCTAGTCCAGTATATGCATCTAGCTAGAATGAGGTTTAATGTTTAATATTTAATCCATATAGTTCCTTTGGAAGATAACAACCAAGAATTTACAGCAATATTTTGATTAGAAAAAAGAGGACTGTGCACCTAGTACACCTAATTGAACAAGTATTTTGGCAGCTAGGGATCTGTTCTCTTTTAGATCACCAGCTTTCTTTTGAGCAATGTCAACTAGTGGCATCTGAGCTGAACTTCCATATTTCCGCTTCAACTCATCCAGTTGAAATATCATCTCTAGACTCCTCAGACACTTCCCTTGCAATCTTACAGAGTTTGAACTCAGTAACTTTATAATTGCTTCAATGGCTTTAGCCTCATCAAGAACCCTACTGCCATCCTGTGGTTTTTGGGCATCAATCAAAGTCAAAAGTGCGTCGAGGGAAGCTTCACAGGTTCTGACATCTTGCTCTCCAAGCATTCTCACAAGGGGGTCCACGGCATTAGCCTCTATAATGCAGAAGGAAGACTCAACCCCACAGATGCCCAAGTGCACGGGGCAGTTAGTTTCAGATGAAGAAACGCAGCACTGAAAAATCCCGACCTTCTTAACTGGCTTGCTTAGGCTTTTTGAACTTTCTGAAAGCTGCTTAAGTGCAATGGCTGCCTTTTGTTTTGTGAAAGCAGTTCCAGAAGCTAAAAGCTTTGCCAGCACCTTTATGAGGCCGGCTTCAGCTACTCTTCTCTGCCATTCTTGGTTTGTGGAAACTGTGAAGCGGCAAAGAGCTCCGACAGCATTCTCCACTACCTGCCTTTTGTATGAGGCATCTCTATTTCCATCAGCAAGACACACATGAATGACTCGAAGCGCCTCACCATCTAGAAGCCACTGAGTCATCTCTGGACTGTCTGGAAGATTAGCCACAATACCAAGTGCAGCAGCAATCTCCTCCACATCATCAGAAGTCTCAATGATCCTGAGCAGCGTCTCAATGCATCTCTGATTGACATGCTCTAAGAATGCGGCGTCATCGCCATCTTTCGTCAAGCAGCAGAAGAGCTTCACCACATTGGCTCGAACAGAATGGTGATTTGCCTCACATAGTTGAACCAACACTTGGATGGCAGATAGCTGAGGATCATGTAGACATGTAAAATCCATTAAAGTAACCACTACATAAAGGGCTTTAATGATGGTTTTTAAGCATTCATTTTAAGAACATGAAAGGTTGAGAACTTTAACGAGGACAACTACCTCTCTTAACTTCATTCGGATGTCTAAACCAGAAGGAGATTGGCACAATGCATGGAAGGTCTTGAGAATGTTTCGTTGTACATCGGGTCCTGTTAGAGATATGAGGCAGAAAAGCTTAAAGATGTCTTCCCCGGATTCCAACGACAAAACCTGCTCGTCAATCGATTCCTGGTTGATGGTCGATATGGCAAGATGCATAATTGTGGCAGCTACCTGTTCACGCAGTGCTGGTAGTTGTAAGCTGTGACGATAAAGAACTTCAAACAGCAGTACATCCACACCTTCTCTGATCATTTGCAGGCCAATTTGTGGCAACTTAGAGAGTTGCAGAAGGCATTTAACAGCCACTTTCTTCATCTCCAAGTCACTGTGTGAGAGCATTTGAATAAGTGGCCCCAATGCCCCATCTTTGACGATGGTTAGTTTGCTGTGATCAGTCAACTCGATATCTGCCAGAGTTTCAGCCATGCTCATTCTAATATCTTCGGGTCCTGCATCACATCATAAACCAAAATAACAAAATAGTTTAGAAGATCAGTACCGAGTTTAAGATTTTACCAGCACACAGTCAATTTTATGCAAGTTTTGTAATGCTTTTTTAAGATACTAGTGGCGTCTACTAGAACTACATGACTTCCGAGTGTACCTGAAGAAAGACGTTGCAACAATGGTTTAAAGTAATTTGCCTTTGCCATTTGTTTGACATTCTCATCAAGGAAAGACAGATTCTCTAGAAGCTCTTGTGCATCTCCAGCAACTTGATTATCGCCACTTTTCAACATGGTCACTAGGAGAAGTACGCAGCCCTGAACGCTTCCCATCGTATCTCGCGCTGCATCACTCGTGGATAGCTCCAATAACAACTGCAATGCTGACTTACTCTCCTCGTGTTGGCGTGCAAGTGAGTGAACAATGGATCCCAATGCATTATCAGCTTTAGCTATTTTTTCCTTTCAAACAGTAATACAGTTCATGAGTGGGAAGTGTCTTCTATCTTTAATTCTTAAATTGGTATAGTATGCCAAGTCAAATAAGCACTCTACACTTCTTAAAATAAATTTTGAGAGAAGAGAAAAAGGAAAAGCCGCTTGAAACTACCTTATTTTCTTCAGTATCCTTTGCAAGGATGCACAGAATGCTAAGTGCATGCCTTCTTATTTCTCGATTTTTTGAACCAAGAAGTCCGATCAGAACCGGTATGTAGTCCTCCATGGTCACCCATTCTCTATGCAAATCTCTTTCCGCGTACAACTCTTGCAGCTTACTCAAGGACTGCAGCACTGCATCCTCTTCATTTGACCCTAGTATTTGTTTGATGGACACTAGGGTGATAATAGTGTTCCTATCTCTCCATTCTTCAATGGACTGCCGTAAAGTTCTATTCGGGCGAAGATCACAAATGTCTAAGGGAATATTAGTCAAGGGACACAGATTTTTCCCTTCTGCAAACCATCTTTCTATAGCACTCCTCTCAAATGTCTGGCCAGAGGAAGTCTCAACAGGGTCCACCATAACCTCATGGGCGAGGCTGCAAAAGAACCCTTGAAGTGGTTGCAAAGGCTGACTGCCTAAAAAGTTTCTCCTTTCGAGATACTTCTTCTCTTTCTCCTCAGAAGTCGTTGTGGCATCCGCATTCTCAAGCAAAGCAATGATCTGCTCCATTTGCAAAGACTCTTCCTGCTCTTTCCTCAGCTTGGCGTCTTCTATCTCGTGCCTGAACTCTTCATATGCCTTCTTGAGTTCCGACTGCTCAGTGGACAATCCAAGAGCCTCAGCAATCTGAAAGAGCAAACCATTGGCATAAGACCGAGCATCGTTTCTTTCTTGTATTCCCAACTCAATCTTTGCCAAGATCTCTTCTTCAGCCACAGCCACCCGGTATTCGGCATCCAACATGTTCTTGCACAACTTGCTAATTTGGCTATTCATCGACGAAGAGACATTCAAAGAAGCCAAAGGGATTAAGCTCAACGCGCGACGAATCTCTTTAGTGCTTTTATTTAGCTGATTAACAATCTTCCTACAATTGACTAAGAGATAAAGCTTGTTCCTTTTGCTGCACTCCACAACTAACTGCTTAGCAACCTTCAACTCTCGGTTGAGAACCTCTAGAGCGTTCGTTAAGCTCTCCGAACGGTCGAGGTTTTGCTTCGACAACTCTTTCATGATGGCCGACGTTTTCTCCAAGTACGTTGAGAATATCCCAAAATTTTCTTTTTGAAAGAGTACCTCTCTGGCTGCTTGTGCAGTTTCAAGTAAGTAGAGGACAATGTGAGAGAGTAACTCAGAAGCCGTAACCAGTGAGAGACTGACGATCCCATCCTTGGCCATTCTTTGATGAGATCAAAATATATGGTGAAGAAAGGACACCCCTTGGAGCTCTAATTGAACCACAGTCTAACCAGAAAATGGTGGAATCCTGACCAATTTGCTGTTGATAAACAACAAAAAAATGGATCTTTTTCCTAATCAAATCGGAACTAGAAATAAAGAACAAAAACCCAATTCACATTCTTATCATATGAAAGCTACAATATTGTAATTTTAATTTTCTTATTCATGCAACTATAATCTGCTTTGAAAATATATATAAATATAGAAATATATATACACATTTGATCCTTGTTTTCTAAGTAGATTTCTTTTAGTAAATTAATTAACCAACTTTCATAATCAGCTAAAGGTTATATTTAATTTGGCACAAAAAAATGCCTAAAAAAAAATCTGCTTTCTGAGGACTCGTAGAGATAAAACACTCATTGATCCATTAAAATAAGATAAAAAAAGCAAAAAGGCAAACCTTATCATACTACGCCTTGTTTGGTAGCGAAGAAAAGACGACGTGTTTTTCATTTCTTGCCTTTTTTCATCACTTTCTCGGCCACCAAACAGCAAAAAATCATATTTTCCTTACTTTTTCTTTTCCCCCTGAAATTCTCAGCAACCAAGCAGCAGAGAAACAAAGAAAACAGCTTTGTAATGACTTAACAGAAACAGAGAGACACCGACCTGACGTAACACAAGTCAAACAAGAGAGAGATGTGAATATTTGTCTTGCTTGATTTTCCGAGAAATGTGGCAAACATTCCGGGAAAAAGGAAAAAACATAAGAAGCCTAAACAAGATAGTCGCTAGACCCCCATTAGCTTCCTTGAGTAGCAAACTTGTCTCGGCCTCAAACTACTGAGAATCAAGTCAACGTTTCTTTGGTCTTTGCCGTCTCTCCAAAATTTTTAAATAGATAAATAATATTTTCCAATTGTTATTTTTTGTTATGCTTAGCAAAAAAAAAAAAAAAATTTTGCGCTTGTCATATCTCGCCACGTCATCAGACGAATAAGGGAATTTTCTTGGAAATTTTGGTCTTTTCGTTAGTAAGAGTCATCTGACTTAGATGGCTGTATATAACACGTTATTGAGCTCAATGACTACGTTAATTGATAAATGAATACGCAACAAAAAAATATGAAAAAAATAAAAGAGGTTAAGGTGGACATGGCGCCAACGCAACGGTCAAGTTTTCCCTCTTCGGCTTGTTTGGACTCGGAATAGTCTGAACGCCACTCTTGGAAAGATCACCATAGACCCTTCAACATCCATCCTTTCCTCATATATCTCTCTCTCTCTCTCTCTATATGCGTGTACAGACATATAACAGGGTTATTAGCGCTAATCGTTTCTGCTTTATATCATCATTTTATTTTTAAATTTTTAAAGTTTTTTATTTTATTTTTAAAATATTTAATTTTTTGTTTAAATATATAAAATTAAGCCTATCTGATTTATATTTAGGTCACATATAAGGATTAAAAATAAGATTTTATTTATTATTTTGTCTATTATTTAATAAAATCTTTTTATTTTTTAATAGAAAATCAAAAGTTCAAAACAAAATAAGGAGTTTTGAAAATTTAGGATGCATAGTTATAACTTTTAAAAGAAATAAAATAAGAAGTTTTAAAAGTTTAATAAATAAACTAAGAAAACCTTAAAGTTTATGAGTCATTGATACCAATAACCTGCATGATGGAAAAAGGATAACAATTTACTAATTTACAGGTTGTAACAGTGTCTTAAATGGCTCTTTCATAAAAAAAAAAAAAAAAAAAAAATTCTTTCATAGTTTTTAATATTACTTATAAGATTCTCAACTTATGGCATACGTTCTTCCCTTGTGCTTTTTGGAGAAAATTAATCACTTAGGCTAATGAAACATTGTATAGAACTGGCACTAAAAAAAAGATGTTTTCACTTACGCCAATAATTTCTGACGCTATAATATCATTAGGAACATTAATAGTTACCGACGCAATATCAAAAAGATAGCGTTGATAAGTTCATTTGATCCTTTCTGTATGTACTCAGGTTGACAGAAAATTTTAAATAAAATAAATAAATAATATTAGGCAAACACCCAAAGTTGCATAGAAAAATTACATCTCAAAATTAATTAGATTTTGAACAGGAATCAGTAAATAGGAGTTATAAAAAGAAAAACCCAAAACCTACTTGTCCACTTTCTCAAAAATTTTCTCCTCAAAAATCCCACCAACTTCCTCAACCTACTTCTATTATTCATTTTTTTCTCAAGCTCATATATACACCAATGTAAGTATTTTAATATTTTTCTTTTAACAGCGCAATTCTTCTTTTTCCCTTTTTTTTAATTTATTTTTTATTATTTGGTGGAAACTAAACCAAGAGTAATATGGCTTCTTTTTTTTTCCCTCTTTTGACAACGAGTAATACGAGTTGATGCACCTGTCTTTTTTTTTATTAAAAGTTAACAGCCTGTTCCATTCTTATTGTTTTCCCCTTAATTATTTATTCCATCATATTTGAAAGAAATTAATTGAAAAAAATCGTAGGCCTTAAGATGAGGATCAAGGTTGTTGACAGATCATATTTTCAAATTATATATATTGTTGGCCGTAGTTGTTTAGATTTTTGCATGCAAGCAAATGAGTGTTTTTTTTAAGGGAATGAGTATTTTCTTTTCACGTTGTCATTTAGGGGGAAAAAGAAATAAAAGGTTCAAAATAAATTCGGTAGTTTAATATCAATTTTTTTGGTTTGTTCTAGATTATGTTTTTATACATGTGTGTACAAAGTTTTTTTTTTAATTGTTGTTAATCCGTATAATTCTATTTACAAAAATAGTATTTTCAACAAAATATTATATTTCAATTTCACTCTTATAAACACGCCATGTCATGTAATTTTTTTAGATAATTTTACAGAGCCTGTTGGCGCCACGCGGGCAATCAAACTTCTTACGTAAACACAGCACTACCCTCTTGTAGCAAACTGTTAAGAGATTGTTGCAGATATTAATAGGGTATTTGGGTGAGTAGTTTAAACTATCCGTTTGAGTTTAAACATTATAACATGCGAGAGATTTATAATGTAATTTTTTTACTATAACATTTAAAAATTTTACACTGTTTATAGTTCAAACCATTGGTTTTAACTATTATTTCAAACACCCAATAATTGTTGCTTTGGAGAGTTTGAGTCCTTACTATTAATAAATTGATTGGCATCTTTGGATTTTTCTGTTTGTTCCTTTTCCTTTGAAAGAGGAAGAGTTAACATGGCCTTCCCTCCTTTTTTAATCCCTTTATTTCTTTAATGACCAAAAGCTTAGTACGCAGCCAATTGGGATGGATTGAGGCTTTTCATGATCTTTCGGCAATATAATATTTAATTTATTCTACTACTTTTTTTTTTAATATGAAAGGAAAGCATAGTTAATCTTCTTGCTTATCATATATATCACCAATGTTTGCCGAGTAACCCTTTGTTAAAAAACCAGTTTAAGTCAACACTCGTTGGTTGACTTTTTTTGCCTCTGGTTTGTTTTGTCTCTTTGGAGTTTGTGTCTCAGTTATAATAATAGGAGATGGTTTTCCATTTTCTATTTTGTGTTGTTTATGTCTAGTCTTCTAGTGTTTTATTATTTACAGTATTATTCTCTTTTTGTAAAATACGTGGTGACCTTTTTTGTTTTATAATTTTGTGATCCTTAATTTTTTGGTTTTCTTTTCATTTTTAAAGGGTTTCTTAAAAGAGCATGACACACGCTTGTTTCTAGATATGTTAAAGTAATCCCGTTTTTCAAGTTTTTTCACTCCTCTTTGGTCCTTGTTGTGTATTATAGGGTTAGTGTCACGTACCCAAACTCAAAAATATTAACTAATATCGCCTATTAATTATTAAGGTTATTTATGAAAAGTGGTAAGTTTTAAAACTTTTTGGATAAAATGCCATATGATAAGTCCTAATAATGATGCTATGAATTACCTCAGTATTAAAGTAATTTAAAGCATAAAACCAACGAGAACGAGTCGGACCATCCCGACCCACATTGTGCACACATATATTACCGACATAAATGAGATGCAAACTATAGTCCACCCAAAATAAATGATATTTGCATATGTACCACATGCCTTAATCAAATGAACAAATACCTTGACTAAAGCTTCTAAGATCCGCTTGCGAAATTAGCAGCGTCTAAGTTGGTGGTGTACTGTAGACCACCTGGAGGGGAAAAATTTTAAAGCAATAAATCGCGAGCAAAAGGCTCAGTAGGACTTGGGTTTTCAAATCATGTTTTATAAAAATAAAACAAACGAATCTAATTATGATTACGAAAACATTAAATAATTTTAGCAAAATTATACCTACCTCTCACCATCTAAAATCATCAGAATTTGCCATAATTGATAAATCCAATTTCGTACTTACTGTTCATCATCTTTAATTAACTCAAATCATATAATATCATAATATATGTGTAAAGCCTATAAATCACCACCGAAGTGGCCCAGTTGGGTTTCGGGATCTACTCCCAAGATCGTTCTTTGCACGACCCGATCTCTGTGTGGCATCATGCACTATTATATCACTTTGAACGGCACGTTTGACTCGTTCGATAATAGATCATTATTTAAGTCTCATATTACCGAGTTTTCTTATTTACATCCATTATTTTGTTCATTATAATCGTATCATCATTCAACAGTTATTGAAAATGACTGAATAAATATATCTTAATCGTTCCTTTAAAACACTTTCATCAAAAAAAAAAAAAAAACACTTTGAGGCCAAAACTTATTTAAAATCATGGCTAACAAAAAAAAAAAAAAAAAGGACTAGAGTCCTACCTTGTTTTCTAGCATGATAACACTTACACCACAGTCCCGGTACGCTATATGTTAGCTTCTTGGAACCGTGAACAACCTAAAGCTAAACTAGATCTGTCAATATCTAACTTAGAGTGTTCTATAATGCTATTAGGGATGGCAATTTAGGTCACGACATGACACAAACCCAACACGCAAAAATGCGAGTAAGGGTTAGAAAAATAGTCCTCGAGTTGGAATTGAGTCGAACCCGTTTGACCCACACAAAAAATAGGTCGGGTTTTGATCAACTCGAATCAACACGAAATCAACCCACAATAACCCGCCAAAAACATGTCGAAATCAGGTTGACCCGAAAATTGCTAATTAACCCGTGTAACCCAAATTGAACCCGTGTGACCTTAATGCAACCCGTATAACTTGAAATTAATTTTAAGGTTTCAAATTAATCTAACATTTGTTGTATATCCAACTTGACATGATTCTAATTTCTAGCGTATTTGTTTTTGTTAAAATAATACAAAGTTTTGTTAACTTTTTTGATGGTTTTGTTTTGTTTGGTTATTATTTATTTTGTAGGCTTATTGTTGGGTCTATCGTGTTGCAAGTCTATCGGGTTTAGTGGGTCAGTATGTCGTGTCAACACAATCATGCACAAAGTAGCATATTGACGGGTTGCACGGGTTGGGTCGTGTCAATCCGTCGATACTTCAGGTTAGGGGTGACAATAATCGTGTTCGTGTTGGCACGTTTATAGCACGACACGTTTAGCCCAAACACGAACACGACACGATTAATAAACGTGCCAGAAATGCCAACACAAACACAAACACGACACGCCTATGGCACGCATAACACGGCACGACACGATTAACACGATTATTAAACGTGCCGTGACGGGTTGACACGATAACAACACGCATATGACACGTTTATGACCCAATTAACTAAAAATTAAAAAAAATTTAAAAAAAATTAATTTTTTTTAAAAACCTAATAAAGAAAATTAACAAAAACACAATATCTAATTAATACTAACCTACTATAAATATTTCAAATATTTTTATTTTTAAGTTTAAATGTGTTATAAACGAGCCGATCGTGTCGTGTCGTGTCAACACGTTTACGACCCGTTTAATTAAATGTGTTAAGGCATGTTTAACGTGTTAGCACAAATCCAGCCCGTTTATTTTCGTGTTATTCGTGCCAACCCATTTATAGCACAATTAATAAACGTGTGATCTAAACCCGTTTATCTCGTGTCGTTTTCGTATAGTGTCATCGTGCCGTGTTTAAATTGCCGGCCCTACTTTAGATCATGTCTGGGTTGAGCTTTTTTTTTACCTGTTAAGTCACAGGTCGGGTTTGGGTTGGCGTATTGGCTCTTTAAATAAGGGCTCAACCTAACTCGAACCAAACCTGTGGACCCGAATTGCCAGCCCTAAATGCTATACTATCTCATGATGTCTTAGTGTGCCTTTAACATTCACAAAATCATGTCACAAGGTCAAAGTCGTTATTGATGCTTTAAACGGTGAAAATGAGTGAAAAACAGTCATTTTTATATAGGCCCGGTCGGCATGTTGATTTCACTGGTCCGATATGCCGAACTGTTGGAGTTCAGCTTATCGACCATCTGGGTCCGATTTGCTGAACTTGCTTGAGTCCGGCTTGTCGAAAATATGAATCCAGCCTGCCGAACTCTTGAATTCGGCTTGCCGAACTCAAGTTCGGCCTGCTGATTTATCGAAAAATAAAAATTTCAATTTTCGAGCCTCGGCTTCTCTAATCTTTCTAAGCTCGATTCAACCTATTTTTCATCATTTCAAACCCAGAAAACATGCAGAAATCACTAGGAAACAATCCTAAACCTATTTAGAGCAAAATCCCCAAATCTAAACTCAATTTCACCCTTCAACTGAAAATCAAAGAAAAATGTCAAAACTTGGTTAAATGGATTTTAGCTCAAATTAAGTTTAGAATCATGATAAAACACATTCTACAACCTCAAATTAAACGTTATCTAAGCTCATCAAGCCTCAGATTGCAAAATGCAAGAAAGATTAAAAGTTTTGAAACAAAACTTTGAAATTTGAAATTTCAAAAGAGAGGGAGAGTTAGCTAGCCTCAATGATGTTTTGCAAAGATTTTTGGAGGCTTGATCT
Source organism: Artocarpus hirsutus (assembly GCA_946598075.1). Taxonomy (NCBI): domain Eukaryota; kingdom Viridiplantae; phylum Streptophyta; class Magnoliopsida; order Rosales; family Moraceae; genus Artocarpus; species Artocarpus hirsutus. The sequence continues at coordinate 21,213 of CAMOHE010041007.1, read as the reverse complement.
TCGATATCTTGCCCCAAATCAATGAAAATTCAAAGAAAGAGAGAGAGAGAGGGGTGGAAAGAGAGAGAAAGGAAGAGCAAGAGAGAGAGAGGAAATGAGAGAGTGAGAGAAATAAATTGAGGGTTTGGCTGAGTGGTTTTCAAACTAGAAACCTTATCCAGCATGTGGTTTTGATGAGAGGATTTTAAAATTGCCTAAGTTTTTGGTAAAAATGACTTGTTTGGAATTGACAAATTGTTTTGTTTCAAAATTCAAAATAACCAATAAAAATAATCTAAAATCAAATTAATTGAGAGATGACACAAACTTATTAAATTAAGTTCAAATTACAATAAAGCACACTAATTTACTATTTTATAGGCTAATTATATTTAATTAACTTTTAAATGTTACAGTTAGTCACATTGTTTATAATGTTTCTCTATTGAATGGAATTCTTTTCCTTTAAAAGAAGTATTATTAATTATCGAGAGAGGTTCAAGTACTAACCTTAACAATTCTACCAAGAAGTACTAATCTAACAATTATAATTGATCTTTTCAAAGATACATCAATAGATATGCAAAATCTAGAGAAAGAAACAAGCAAAGAAACGTCACTTATCATGCATGAAAAAATAATATATATATATATATATATATATATATATATACATTTACATATTTTGCATCACAAACCTGTAACATAGGTTGAAAATCAGTGTTGTCATGCATGCAAACACAAACGTACGTAGTACAAACATCCAAATACACATCAATATGTACACACACACACACACACACACGATATTATGATCAACATCAAAACCCAGAAATTATATATGGTGAAGGACATGATGGCTATTCTAACTATATTAGATGTACCTCCAACATATTAGTTGGTACAGCTGGCTAGTAGACCATTAATCTCTTCTTTATTTTTTCCTTTTAAAAAAAAAAAAATTATACCACCAAGTGCAAATGGTAAAAATTATTGGGTGTTTGGTAAGGTAGTTAGAATCATTAATTAGAACTGTTTTAATGGAAGCATATGAGAGCTTTACACTGTAGCAACTTTTTTGTTGTTATTGTAACATGTGAGAGCTTTACACTGTTCATAACTAAGATTATGATTAGGACTGAGCTTTCCAAACAGGGCATTATGCCCGAACTGACCTCGTAGTACTATTTCTAATTTTTTATTTCAAAGAAATGATATTAATGGATCAATATTTCGTTTAATAGTACTGTTTGATAACATAGTTGAAACTATAAATTAGAACCAAAATACTGTAATATATGAGAGCTTTATACTGTCGTAAACTTTTGCTTTACACTATAACATGTGAGAGTTTTATATTGTAGCCATCGGAACTGCTTAGTTCTCACTAAGTTACTAAACGAAGCTTAAGATATTCACGATCTTAAAGTGTTGGATTCTCTTTGGAATAGGCCTTAAACAGAAGAAGAGAGGCTAGAATGCCAATAGACGGTTTTTGTTGAATTCGCAGGACTTGAGAAAACAACTTGGGAACGGGTAGAACCAATATTACATACGTAATTAACATATACATAAATACATATACCCTTGTAAACACAGACACACACAGTTTCTTGTAGTAAAATTTCTGCAGGAAACTAAATTTTATGATGATCGATAATATCATATTTTTATGTTGTTATTCATGTTATATACGGAAAAACATGCAACAGTTGAGGAACAAAGAGAAAACTGAAAAACAGTATATGTACCGGCAAATTTATATAACTCCAGAGAGAGGGAGAGGGGGAACGATGATAAAGCCCTATATGCAAAAGGGGAATAGCCATACACGCACACACACACATGTATATACACACACACACACAAGTTGTGTATGTAAATATGAATATGCAAAAAGCATACAAGAGTGATATTGATTCGGCTCGAAAATCTCTCGTCAGGGCTAGCCTTCTTAATCAATTTTGCAAGCAAGGATTGGAGTATGAACCGAATCAATATCACGCCCTGTTTACTTCTGCAGCAGAGATATCATTGATGAGCAGATTTTTTTTTTTTTTTTTGAATTTTGTTGGTTGACCGTAAAGAGCTGAGTTTGAGGTGGCTTGGAGAGGCAGAACTAGTTTTCCTTCCTATATATAGAAGTGAGCCAATTAATGGAGATCTCAAAACTGTGGATGGTTTTCAACATAACTAAAGAAGACTAGGACCTAAGGATAAGAAAGGAACAATTATCATGATCGAGGTTATTTAAGAATCCTTTTTTTCTTAAAAAATAAAATTATTTAAGAATCCCACTATCATCGCTTTCATTGTCTTCCCAAAAATAAAAAAAAAATAAAAACAAAACTCTAAAAATATATAGAAGAATATCAATTCTTGCCTTGATCCCATTCACGTAAGAATATAGATGTAAGCTAAAAACAGCTTCTAGAAAAAGTCTAACATGCAGGTCCTAACATAAGTTAAAGGGCAACAAAATTCTCTATATCGAAGTATGGGATGGTACAAATAAAAAAAAAAAAAAATCCTAATGATTTTGTATAGTTTGAGTGGGGGACAGTTTAAACCAAAAGTACCATCAAAATTGGTTTAAAATTCAAATTTTATGAGAGAAAATATTATAACAAAAATGATTTAAACAACTTTATGGTTTAAACTACGTTGCTAAATGATTAATAAGTTTTTTTATTAAGTTATGCTAAAATTAAATATATATTTTTAAATTCTCATGTGATTATGATGTGGATTTGATATTAAAAATGAGATATATTCTACCATAAAATTTACATTAGAAATAAATATTTTCATAAATGTTACATAGCTTATAAATAAACACATTTTTACGTTTTGTTGCTTGACTACAACTCTACGAGTATGTTAATTGAAGGAGAGCTTCGAAAAGTTTTTTAGTATCCATATAGGAATAGTGATAAATACTAGAACTAGAAGTCTAAATTCTATGAACTGCTCTAATGATGTCCCAGACAAGTAGAAAGAAAACTTATTGTCTAATGAAATCATGCCACGTTATCACAATGTCATATAACATAATGTCCTAAATTATGCTCTAAAAAATGGTGCGTCCTTATTCAATGTGAGTTAATTAATTAGGAAGCTTTTTAAACAAATGTCTGTAACGCTTATCTCTTGAGTATTGAACTGTAAAATAACTCTAAGCCATTGAATCTGATGGAATAGAATCTTCTCTTCAGTAACGGGAAATTCACAAGTAAAACAAGTACTGATAAATAAATACAAAGTTTTTTTTCCTCTCCCTTTTGGCATGCTTTGACTGTTTTTTTTTTTTTTTTAGAGAAAAATTGGATCCTATGTAGCATTGTAGTTTTAACAAATCCGGTTGACATGTTTAGAATTTATTAGTCAGAAGAAAAGATTTTAATTGTTTAAAGACAAAAATAAAAGGAACTCTGCACTACAAAGTGAAAAATATTAAAACACCCCTGAAAATTTTCTAGCACATGCACATATTATTGTAAGCAATATTCTTGGAAAAAGTAGCATATTAGATTGGCAAAGTTTCCAGCATGGTCAAAGTAATGTTATTTAACAGTTATTGCAATTAGGTCGCATCTTGAAATTGTTTCTATATTGGTGGAAATTTCTTCAATCGGTAGAATACTCTAACTAATGCTTACTTTGACTTTCCTTCAAATTGTGGAATTTAATATCAATCATATAGTACTTTTGATTCCAACAATACACAGAGACTGTCCTTCCAGTAAATATTCTAATTTATCTTCAACTAATAACGCAAGTTCACCTATTACATCAATTTAATATTTATTTTTACATGTACACGCACATGTCGCAGAGTGATGATAACTAGCTGTCATCCAAGGGAGTGAGTGGTGGCATGGGTTTAGTGCTTTCATTGTTTTGGAAGCATCTAATATGGAAAACATGCTAGTGTTAACCACGTTAAGGGATGGATCCCACAATATAAGATCTACAAATAGAGTTAGTTTTTTATTAATTGTGGCGTTTAATGGTGCTTCAAAATATTTTTTCTTAATATGTATGTTATGAGACTTTTTCATGTTAGTTAATTTCTGTTCTTTTTTTTTTTTTTTTCCTTTCGTTTGAGAAGCTCTTATTTCGTTTGAGACAATTAAAAAACATGCATAAATGGATTTAATTAACCGTTGGGGAAATTTTATTCATAAACGAGGGAAAATATGTATAATATATATATATATATATATATATATATATGGGAGCATAGATAGAGGCATGTATTAATGTTGATTCTTGCTGTCGCAACGAAGAATTTATTACATAATTCTCAACTTCACTGCAATATTCTGATGAGTGCTTATTATAATTACCGGTGTGTGAAGAATATGCTAGTTGACTGTAGACACTTGCAAAGAGATTAGGAGAATATCTGGCACGATAGGAACCAGTATTTAATTTCTAGTCACGAGGTATTACAATGTCTGAGAGGGAGATTTGCACCTTCGAGAAAGTAATCCAACGGCACCGGCACCTACATACACATATACTGATACACATGCATATATAGACAAGTATCTATACACACACATATATATGCTATTCCCGACGTGTATACACACACACACACACACACATATACGCGGAAAGAGAAAGCATCAAAAGAAACAAAGAGGAAAGCCAGAAGAAAATGGTAAATCAACCGCAAAGGTAGAACGACAATAATAAAGAAACGATAAGAAAACTTAAACGACAACTAAATATGTCAACGTTCAACGAGGAAAACGACCACATGACAAGAAGCGACAACGACAGTAAAAAACGACAGTAAAAGAGAGAAAGGAATAAAATACTTTTCAAACGACAAAATAGAAGAGACTTAAAGGAGAACGTAGCTGGAAAATTGCGTCAAATTCGAAACAAAAACTAAATATGTCAACATTCAACGAGGAAAACGACCACATGACAAAAAACGACAATAAAAGTGAAAAACGACAAAATATGACGACGGTAAAAGATGGAAAACGAGTAAGATATCTTACAAACGATAGACAGATGCATTTAGACGATAGATAACTCGAGAAGTACGACAAAATTTGAAACGATAACTTGATATATCAACATAAACCAGGAAAACGACAATAAAATGTGAAAAGAACGGAATACAGGTAGAACCGAAGTTCGGAGATGGGGTTAACTCAGTACATCCTGATCGTCACCTGGGCCGGATTTTTCCAGGTCCAAATCCAAGTTCCAACACATTGAACGGCCCAACAACAAATGGGAAAAAAAAAAAGGAAAAAATTACACCAAGTAACTTTTTTTAAGAAGTAAATTAAAATTTGTTTTCATTTTACAAATATCACTTGTATGTCCTTTTTTTAAATTACATATATTAGAAATCTAAAAATACCCTCTAGACTTTATCATGTATTTATTTTTATTTTTTTTAACAAATCCCTTATTTTTCTCCTATTTGAGTCATTAGAAAAAAAATTAATATTAAAGAAATACATATATACTTATTTAATTATAATATAACTTAAATAATAAAAAAATCATCCATGTCATTAAATTACTTACAATAGAATTTAAAAAAAAAACAATACATGGAGCAATAAAAAATAGATATCGCTAACTTAATGTAATATTATTTGTGTTACCAATCCATTGTATTAGAACACTCTAAATAGGAAGTATTATTATCACTTAAAGTCTTAAAAAATGAATGTCATTAAATATTATTATCATTATCATTAACTTAATGATATATCAATTATATAACCTATAAGACACATAAAAAGAATTAATAAATACTATTTTATTAATTTAATTACCTATCACTAAAAAACAAAAATATCATTACTACTTGAAGTCTCAAAAATAAATCTCATTACGTATAATTAATTTAATGATATATATATCAATTATATAACCTATAAGACACATAAAAAATACTTAATAAATACTTTTTTATTAATTTAATTACCTATCATTAAAAAACAGAAATATCATTACCACTTGAAGTCTTAAAAATGATTGTCATTACGTATAATTAACTTAACGATATATTAATTATATAACTTGTAAGACAAAAAAAAAAAGACTTAGTAAATATTATATTATTAATTTAATTACAACATTCTAATTCTAATTTATTAGTAAAATTGTGATTTCATAAAAAAAATTATCTTTTAGCTAATAGAGTTTTAAAATCGTTATTTTTTATACTAATTTGAATTTAAATAACAAACAGCTTAATTTTAAGGATTCTTTTGAATATAATAATATCATAATCCGTTTAAAATCTTAAATACATATATTTTAATTATTCTAAAAAAATAAAAACTAGTAATATTATTATTTAGGTCATTAATGTCTTTATATATATGTGCATTATGACATATAAAGAATATTCATAAACTGAAAACATATTTTAACTCTGCAAATAAAAAATGGCCACATGTCTCATTAATCCAAAAAAGAAAAAGGGTTAGATGAGATATATGATCCTTTTTTATTTGTAGAATTAAAATATGTCTCCAATTTATAAATATTCTTTATATGTCTCAATATATATGTATGAAGACATTAATAACCTTAATCATATTGCGAGTTTGAATTTATTTTTTAGAATAATGATAATATATTATGTTTACTACATCAAACAGATTAAAAAAAGCCCTAGAATTAGAGGTTTGTTGTTTAAATTTAAATTGGTATTCAAAATCACGATTTTAAAATTCTATCAACCGATATTAAGGAATTCCTTGTTATGTATCATTAAAAACATTAGCAATACATTATATGACTAATTATTATGTGTCATTAAAATACTAGCAATATTTTATATGACTATTATTATGTACCATTAAAATATGCGTATTTTAACAATACATTGTATGATTATTTTAGCTAATATTCATACTTCCTTTATTATGTATCATTAAAATACTAACAATATATTATATGGCTAATTATTATAACAATACATTGTATGATTATTTCACTGATATCCATACTGTTCTTTTATTATGTATCATTAAAATACTAACAATATATTATATGGCTAATTATTATAGGAGTGTTTAGCAGTTGTAATCTGGACTATTTTTTCAGTTATGAATAATGTAAAACTCTTACATATTATAGTAAAAATAGTTTTAGCTAACTGTTCTAACCACCCTACAAACACCCTCTACATACCACAAAATACTAACAATACGTTATAAGGCTATTCTTACGTATCATTTACTTATATATATTTTTTAGTAATTTATCTATTCAAAAGATAAAAAATTTTGTTATAAAACCTAAATATATATTTATTCAGGAGATATTTTAAAATTCTTAAGATATGTAATTAAAAAAAAAAAAAAAAAAAAAAGCATACAAGTGATATTTGTATAGGAAGGCCAAATATTAGTACACCCTTAAAAGAAAAAAAGAGCCAGAGTAATTTTTTTAAAGAAAAAAGAGAAACAAATTTTGCCCTCCGAATGTCTTCTTCTGAAGCAATCTCTCTCAGTATGAAAATCAAATCGGGAATCCCAATTTAGAAGCTAGGGTTTTGAGATCGCACTGAAGCATTGGTTATGGAGGAACAATCATCTGAACCAGTGCTTTATGAGACCCGTCGTCACGCTTCGAGGCCGTACACTCTCAATTACCCTCCTCAACAGGTTCCGAATTCATTTTTCCCCTTTTTTTTTGTCATCTTCTCCATTCTCAACCTCGCATTTCTGCATTATCAAATTCTTGATTTTTCGATTCTGTTTTGCCGAGCTCAGGCTGATAATGGTGCTCGAGGCGGCCTTCTTTCGATGCTTTCAGTTCAAGGTACATCGAAAAATCTCACCTTTCTTTTAGTTTATTGATTGCAGAAGTTAATTTCTTAGTTAAATGTCTGATCTTATTTTTTTTTTTTTGAATTCTCATTTTTTCGGAGCTTATGATCGACAGTGGTCGTTATTTAGAACCAAAGCTTATCGTATCAATGTTCCTAAATGTCTAGTTCGCCAGTTTTGCATTGCATTAACTATTAATTAGAACTAAATTTCTAGTTTTAATGACTCGTGCATTATGTTTTCTGGCTTCTTTTGATCGGTATGATTTTTGTTTGCTAATATTTTGATCATTTGTGCTTATTTAAACGAGTTGATTCTCGCAATTAGCACATGTCTTGACCTTTTGTTATGCACTGTTATATACAGGCTTGAGCAGACTCAAAGAAAAATGGTTAGAGACAAAGCAACCAAGAAAATTGAGAAAATTAACATCCTTGTTTATATCTCCGAGCGGCGAGCGTGTGGCTGTGGCTTCTGGAAATCAGATAACAATTTTGCAGAAGCAGGATGACTACACAAATCCATGTGGAATTTTTACAAGTAAGCTTTCCTGGCTGTGCTTGTTGAGTTACATGTATTGATCTTGCGTTTTGGCTATTGGACTGCTTCACATTTAGTATTTTGTCAACCATTGATTGATTTGTGTAGCTACTATTGTTTATTCTCAGAACGTTTTCTAACTTGTGAAATTCGTAACAGCTAGCAGCCTTGTTACGTTTTCGGCCGGTGCTTGGTCGGAAAGCCACGATGTTCTTGGAGTTGCTGATGATATGGATACTCTATATTTTATCAAAGCAAATGGTGAAGAAATAACGAGGATTGTGAAGAGGCAGTTAAAAGTCTCTTTACCTATTGTAGAACTGATTTCAAATGATGATTCTGATGTGCAGAGATCATGCCACATGTATGTATAGAGAATATGAAGAGCAGTAACTTGTTGATCTTGATTTTTCGATGCGATTACAGTATTATTCTTTTAGTTTTTGCAATACTTGATGCATCTTTGGTAATTGCTAAAGTCAAATAAAATCTTTCCAGGTGTGGCTTCACTATTGTGATATCAGATGGTTCCCTTCAACATATTGAGATTGGTCGGGAGCCAAGTACTTCTGTCTGTAATGGCTTAACTCTGAAGGGGAAGTTTGCTCAAAGTGTCTGTTGTGTTGATTTCCACCGAAAACTCTTTTTGCTTGTTTCTGTTACCAGCTCCGAGAGCATCACACAAAATAGTGGTTTGTCTGTGCTTCATATGCCATTGAGTTTTTATTATCGTGCTATGCTTATATGAAAATTCTTATAGGCAACATTACGTTTCATATGCTTGCCATCTGAGTACCAGAAAATGTCTTATGGTTAATATAAATGGTTGATTGGTTCTTTACACATGTCCCAGGATCTTGTAGTCTTTCTCTTTGGCGTAGAAGCAATGGCATGGACATAGAGCAGTTGTTCTCTACTCAGTTTGAGGGCTTATATTCTAAACCAAAAGGTCATAGAGGTCCGCTTGCATACCCGAAGGTGCTAATCTCACCAGAAGCAGAGTTTGTTTGTACTCTCGATGTGATGGGATGCTTGCACATTTTTAAGCTGGATAAGCAAACTTTTTCACTTTCAAAATTTGCTGGAGAAGAGAGATGTGGTCTGCAAGAGGCATGCGATATTGTAGATTTTACTTGGTGGTCTGACCATGTTATTGCTATTGCAAAAAGGACTGGAGTTGTAACCATGATTGACATCCTTAGTGGTTTAAAAGTTCTGGAGAATGATCCTATATACTCTATGCCTGTTATAGAACGAGTCCACCAGTTCCAGGGAAACCTGTTTCTTTTGGAGAGTATATCCTCTGAGGAGAGAGAGACTCTATCTAAAGACAAAGGGACTGATGACTCACATTTTGTAGGGCAGGTAATTGAAGATGGGTTTAGTAATCTTGACATTTCTAAGTTGAGCTGGACCCTGCTAACATTTTTGAAGAGATCTATCGTTGAAATGTATAATATCTTAATTAGCAATAAAAGATATCAAGCCGCCCTAGATTTTGCTGATTGTCACGGGCTAAATAAAGATGAAGTCATAAAATCGCAGTGGTTGCATTCCAGAAGAGGATTGGACGAAATAAATATGTATCTATCAAAAATTAAAGATAGAGCTTTCATACTTTCAGAATGTGTTGACAAAGTTGGAGAAACAGAAGATTCCATGAAGGCTTTGCTTGAATATGGATTGCGCCTAACTAATCAGTATAGTTTTTCTGATCAAGAAGATTCTGAATGCACCAAAGTTTGGGATTTTCGAATGGCTAGACTTAAATTATTGCAATTCCGTGACAGGTTGGAGACCTATCTTGGGATAAACATGGGCAGGTTCGATGTTGTTCTTCTCTATCTATAGTTATTAATTGCAAAGGAGACAAAAGAAAAACCATTAATCTGTAAACGAGAAGATTTTCTGGAAGTCATTTTCTTCATCTATGCAGGCTAACATGAGATTATTTCCCGTAGATAATATCACATATATTTCCTTCTGATTTTAGTTCATGCAAAGTTTAGATTTTTCATTTATTTGAACTTTGTTTATTATTATATTTTTTTATTGTGCTATTATTTTATTTTATTTTCCGGATGTTGTGTAGAATTAATATTTTGCCAATTTTCACATATTTTTAGTCAATGCTTTAATCGTTATGCAATTCTTGTGATGGTTGCTGCTAACCCATTGTTTACTAACATAGTTTTCTGCAGGTTTTCTGTGCAGGAATATGCCAAGTTCAGAGTAACGCCTATTAATGAAGCTGCTATAGCGCTTGCCGAAAGTGGGAAAATTGGAGCCTTGAACCTTTTGTTCAAGCGTCATCCTTATTCACTGGCTCCTTTTACTTTGGAGATTTTAGCTGCTATTCCTGAAACACTTCCTGTACAAACATACAGACAGCTTCTTCCAGGGAGATCTCCTCCTTCTGGTACGGTTGTGAGAGAGGAAGATTGGGTTGAATGCAAGAAGATGGTAAACTTTGTTAATGGGTTACAAAAGAATGATGGGATTGATGTGCAGATTAGGACGGAACCAATTGTCAAACAGTGCTTAGGTTTTGTTTGGCCATCAACTAATGAACTTTCAATATGGTACAAGAATAGAGCGAGAGATATTGACAGATCTAGTGGGCAGCTAGATAATTGCCTTTGCTTGCTTGATTATGCTAATAGAAAGGGCGTCTCTGAGTTGAAGCAGTTCCATGAGGATGTCTCATACTTGCACCAACTTATTTATTCTGATGACAGCGATGGTGAAATATCTTTGAATCTTGACACATGGGAACAATTATCTGACTATGATAAATTTAAAATGATGCTCAAGGGAGTCAAAGAAGAAATTGTCATTGAAAAACTTAGTGGTAAAGCAGTTCTTTTTATGCAGAATAGGTTTCATTTTGCAACCTCAGTCTCTCAAGATCAGGTGAGGGTTAATGATTTTGCTGCTTATCATGACGAGGCTGAGTCATTTCTGGTAAGATGGCTGAAGGAAATTGCTTCAGAGAATAAATTGGACATTTGCTCGGTGGTGATAGAGGAGGGGTGTGGAGATGTCAAAGTTACCAGCTTCTTCAAGGATGATGTTGAAGCTGTAAATTGTGCTCTGCAGTGTCTTTATTTGTGCAAAGCAACAGATAAGTGGACTACCATGGCAGCCATACTGCAAAAGCTTCCCCAAATACCAGGTATTTTTTCTCCTTCTGACACATATGTCATTGTACTCTTCTATGAGCCAGTGATCAATCAGATTTCCCTTTGCTCATCAGTGCAATGTGTTTAACAGAAGCTTAGAGATTTGCTACTTGCAATTGAAATTAGTGGTTGTTTTGTATGGGCGAGCCATAAATTTAACATTTGAAAGATGCTTTCTCCTCGACAAGCATTTATTGGCAGCTGTTATGTGAATGATTGTCTTGTACTGCACCTGGCATTGTCATCAGTTGTGTACCTGCTGACTGGAATCTGTCCCTGTTGTCCCATGAACTTTTGTTTAAAAATAATTTTGAGGATAACATACAGCTTTTGACTGTACAGGTAGTAAATTATATAATGGGGGTCTGGAGAGAAGATTGAAACTGGCAGAGGGCCATATTGAAGTGGGAAGGCTTCTGTCGTTCTACCAGGTTCATATTTCTTCCAGCTAAAAAAAATGCACAATGTGAAATATGATCAATGGTGTTATATTTTATGATAGAGCAATCATGATATTGACGTTGGAGGAAAATGTTTATACTCATATATCTTTAAATTTCTGATCCCAATACATAAGAGTTCTTGGACATGATACTGGTGTTCCTTAAGCTTGAGATTGGAATAGATTTTGTGGCTTAGGTTATGTTCTTATTTGACAATGTGAGAGACTCTAAAATACTTTAATTGATTTGTGCTTTTGCATTCAATTGATCTGGCTTGTTGTTATTTAGGTTCCAAAGCCAATGAATTTTTTTCCTTTGAGTCTCATGGTGACGGGAAAGGTGTAAAGCAAATTTAATGATGTTATATTTTATGAGAGAGCAATCATGATATTGACTTTGGAGGAAAATGTTTATACTTGTACATCTTTAAATTTCTGATCCCAATACATAAGAGTTTCTTGGCCATGATTCTGGTGTTCCTTAAGCTTGAGATTGGAATAGATTTTGTGACATAGGTTATGTACTTATTTGACAATGTGAGAGACTCTAAAATACTTTAATTGATTTATGCTCTTGCATTCAATTGATCTGGCTTGTTCTTATTTAGGTCCCGAAGCCAATGAATTTTTTCCTTGAGTCCCATGGTGACGGAAAAGGTGTAAAGCAAATTTTTCGCCTCATACTCTCAAAATTTATACGCCGACAGCCGGGCCGATCAGATAATGATTGGGCAAACATGTGGCGTGACATGCAGTGCATGAGGGAGAAGGCATTTCCATTTCTTGATTTGGAGTATATGCTGATGGAATTTTGTAGAGGACTGCTGAAAGCTGGGAAGTTTTCTCTAGCTAGGAATTATTTAAAGGGAACAAGTTCAGTTGCTTTGGCATCAGATAAGGCAGAGAATCTTGTCATTCAAGCTGCAAGGGAATATTTTTATTCTGCTTCAAGTCTTGCTTGCTCTGAAGTAAGTATGACTCCTTTTTTTATGTGTTGTTGGTTTACAATTTTGGAGTAGCCATGTGTTACCCTGGGTTGGATACATTAGATATATGGTAGGTATGTGCTCTTAATTTTTCCATAGTTAATTTGTTTTCATAAGCAGTAAGGCCAAGTACATGCATTGAGCAACTTCAAATAAGTATTTTTCTTTCAGGTCCATAGACCTTTTTAATAAATACCTACAGTTTCGAAATAATTTGGTAGCGTTTCATGTTCTGATGTATTGCAAGATTTAACTTGTTTCAGATTTGGAAGGCTAAGGAGTGTCTGAACCTACTTTCAAGCAGTAGAACTGTTAAAGCAGAGCTTGACGTTATTGATGCGCTTACAATCAAACTTCCCAGTCTTGGAGTGACACTTTTACCCATGCAATTTAGGCAAATAAAAGATCAAATGGAGATTATTAAAATGGCTATCACAAGTCAAACTGGAGCATATTTACATGTTGATGAGATCATTGAGATTGCCAAACTTCTTGGATTGAACTCTCCAGATGACGTATCAGCTGTTCAGGAAGCTATTGCTCGAGAAGCTGCTGTTGCTGGTGATCTGCAACTGGCACTTGATCTCTGCCTTGTTTTGGCTAAGAAAGGACACGGTCAAGTTTGGGATTTATGTGCTGCAATAGCAAGGGGTCCAGCACTTGAAAATATGGATGTTAAATCTCGAAAGCAATTACTAGGTTTTGCTTTGAGCCATTGCGATGAGGAATCTATTAGTGAGTTGCTCCATGCTTGGAAAGATTTAGACATGCAAGGCCAGTGTGAAATGTTAATGACAATGACGGAGTCAAATCCTCTAAATTTCTTCAGTCAAGGTTCCTCAATTGTTTTAGATGCAGACAGAATCGTTGACACAAAAGGTTTTCTTGAAGCAGTAGAAGGAGCTACCAGTGATGATCAGCAAGTACGTATCCGTAACATAAAAAAGATGCTCTCTGTTGTTGCTAAAGACTTGCCTGTTGAGAAAGGACGAAGTTGGGAATCTGTCCTCGAAGACAATGGAAAAACTTTGGCATTTGCTGCTTTACAACTTCCGCGGTTGCTTGAACTAAGTAGAAAACCTGAAAACAGTAAGAAGTTGATTCCTAGAATGCAACATGTGAGTGTAAGAACACAGGCTGATGTGACCATTCTATCCTGGCTTGCAAGAAATGACTTTGCTCCAAAAGATGATTTGATTGCCTCTCTGGCAAAATCAATCATTGAACCTCCCATTACTGAGGAGAAAGACATAATTTTCTGCTCCTTTCTGTTGAATCTGGTGGATGCATTTTGTGGTGTTGAAGTGATAGAAGATCAACTGAGAAGACGGAAAGACTACCAAGAAATTAGTAGCATCATGAATGTTGGGATGATATATAGTTTGTTACACAACTATGGAGTTGAGTGTCAAGGTCCTGCTCAGAGGAGAGAGATGCTACTTGGGAAGTTCAAGGAAAAACAGACTCCTGGTACTGATGATTGGCCCCTTTTTATGCCATTACACACACAAAAAAATAAAAAAAAATATCATCTAATGGTGCCCTGTAGCTAGCCAGTTACTAAAAAAGGGTGCACATGTTCTTCTATAATGAACCTTTGTGGTTGATTCCATGTCATAATCTTATTGTTCTCTTCGTTATTAGTTAATTTTCTCCTTGCAGATGATATGGCCAAAGTTGATGAAACGCAGTCTACATTTTGGAGAGAATGGAAACTGAAATTAGACGAACAAAAGTTTGTTGCAGATCGGTCTAGAGCATTAGAGAAGATAATTCCTGGGGTTGATACTGCACGTTTTTTGTCTGGAGATGTCAAGTATATGGAAAGCATTGTCCGCTCTCTAATTGAGTCGGTGAAGTTGGAAAAGAAGCATATTCTGAAGGACATTTTAGAATTGGCAGATACATATGACTTGAGTCGGAGAGAGGTATTTATATTTTGTGAGCAAGAATAACAGGGGACAATGTAGAATAACTTTTTGAACCAATAGAAGTGATTGTTTCTCTCTGTTTCCTTGCAGGTGCTTCTACACTATTTAAATTCTTTGCTTGTTTCAGAGGTTTGGACCAATGATGATATTATGCACGAAATTTCAGAGTGTAGAAAAGAAATAGTTGGTTATTCTAAGACCGTCCACATCATTGCCTCACTTGTTTATCCTGCAATTGATGGATGCAACAAGTTGCGACTTGCTCACATATTTGGGCTGCTTTCTGATTGCTATTTGCAGCTCGAAGAAACGGATAAATCATTACCATTGATACACCCAGATCTAGCTACTTTGTCTAGTTTTGGATTTGCTCGTTATTTTAAGGTACTTGAGCAAGAATGCAGAAGAGTTTCCTTTCTTACTAACCTCAACTTCAAAAACATTGGTGGACTAGGAGGTTTGAACTTGGAGTGCTTCAACTGTGAAATTTACCAGCATGTCAATGATAGTAGCTTGGAAGTCTTGGCGAAGATGGTAGAAACCCTGATCAGCATTTACTCCGACTCAGTTCCAGATGGTCTCATGTCGTGGAAGGATGTGTACAAACATTATCTCCTTAGTTTGTTGACGAATTTGGAGACTAAGGCTAAAAAAGATTTTGTCGTCAAGAGGCCTGAAAACCTTCAGGGTTTAATATGTCAGCTCGAGCAAAGCTTTGAATCATGCAGAATATATATCGAACTCTTGGCACATGCTGATGCTTTGGACATTATAAAGCGGTATTTCATGGTAATTATACCTCTCAACGATTCTTATGGAGCTCTTCCTGACGATTCAACATGGCAGGACTGCCTTTTGATCCTCTTGAACTTTTGGATGAGATTAACTGATGAAATGAAGGAAATTATATCACATGCTAATGCAGAAGAAAGTCTTGTATTCAGTCCAGATTGCTTAATGAGTTGTCTTAAAGCTTTGTTGAAGCTCGTGATTGAGGACAATGTCTCACCAAGTCAGGGCTGGAGTACCATTGTAAGCTATGTCAATCATGGCTTAACTGGAGTTTCTGCTTTTGAAATTTTCGTGTTCTGCAGAGCTATGGCCTTTTCTGGTTGTGGATTCAGTGCTGTTGCGGAAGTATTTTCTGAAGCAGTGCATGCTCCAACTGGTATCATTTTGGCAGATAACGCTGAGTTCCAGGATCTCCCCCATCTCTACTTGAATCTCTTGGAACCCATTTTGCAACAATTGGCTGTAGGTGTATCCCAGGACCACCAGAACTTCTATCATATACTGTCTTCTGTGAGTAAATTAGAAGGCGATCCGGATGATTTGAAGAAGGTCAGGCATTTAATCTGGAAAAGACTTGCTAAGTTCTCCGATGATCTGCAGATACCTGGATCTGTTCGAGTTTACGTCCTAGAGCTCATGCAATTCCTCGCAGGTAGAAATGTCAAGGGGTTCTCTGCTGGGACACACTCGAATGTTATACCGTGGGAAGGATGGGATGAGGTGCATTATACAAGTGAACAAAGCAAAACATCTGGCAATCAGGGTTTGGCAGATCATAATGATACATCTAGCAGAGTAACTAGTACGTTGATTGCCCTTAAATCATCTCAACTCCTGGCAAGCATTTCACCAACCATAGAAATTTCCCCCGATGATCTCTCGACCATAGAGACAGCAGTTTCTTGCTTCTTCAAGTTGTCCAGTGCTTCCCATGCCGACTCTCATATTGATACTCTGGTAGCTGTTTTGGGAGAGTGGGAAGGGCTTTTCATGGCAAAGCATGATGAGGAAGCCTCTTTAGAAGCATCTGATGCTGGCAATGCCTGGAATAGTGACGATTGGGACGAGGGATGGGAAAGCTTCCAGGACTTCGAACCTCCTGAGAAAGAAAAGATTGGAGTCCCTGCTCTTCACCCTTTACATGTCTGTTGGTTGGAGATCTTCAAGAAACTTGTGACATTGTCTCACTTTAGGGATGTCCTGAGACTGGTTGACCAATCGAACGGAGTCTTGCTTGATGAAGATGGTGCCAGGAGCCTAACAGAAGTTATTCTTCAAATGGATTGTCTTATGGCCTTAAAGTTGGTACTGTTGCTCCCTTATGAGGCACTGCGGCTACAATGCTTGGCTGCTGTTGAAGACAAGTTGAGACAAGGTGGGTTTACGGACTCGATCGTGCAGGACCATTATTTTCTAATTCTTTTATCATCCTCCGGACTTATATCTAGTATCATCTCCAATTCTTCCTATGGTACTACATTCTCTTACATCTGCTATCTGGTTGGGAACTTTTCTCACCAGTGTCAAGCAGCCCAGCTGTCCAGGCTTGTGCATGAGGGATCAGACGAAATTAAACGGGACTTGCTCCTTTTCAGGAGGATTGTCTTCCCCTACTTTGTTTCGGAACTCGTGAATGCAGATCAGCAGCTTCTAGCGGGGCTTATTGTTACAAAATTCATGCACACAAATGCATCCCTGAGTCTGGTTAATATTGCAGAGTCCAGTCTTAAAAGATTTCTGGAGAGGCAGCTTCATCTTCTGCAGCATGATAAACTTGCCCTCTTTGAGTCAATTTCACATGAAACGTTAAAGAATAGCGTCTCTAGCTTAGTGGACAAACTGGAAACCGTGGTCCAATCTGCGTTTTCATTACTTTCGAATAATGTTAGATGAAATTTTAATTTAAAAAAAAAAAAATTTTAACTCGTTTGTTTGTTACTATTTAGAATATAGAAAACCCATTGTGGTATGTAGTGATTGTACAAACTGTCTTGTTATGTATACGTTTTTGTTAGCTTCTAACTGGAAATGACAGAATTCTTATATAGTCCATTGTTTCAATTTGTACGCTAGCCCCCCGCCCCCGTCCCCCCAGGGAAGATACAAGACATGACCTGTTTTGCATATCACAGAAGTTGTTTTAAGGCTGTTTCTCTTAGGAATCGTAAGGTTATGGACTCGTTAGCGATATACATATATATATGTGTGTGTGTATATATATATATATTTATTTATTCAAAAACAAACTCTAAAGAACATTTAAATTTTAAAGGCTTTCGCAAACAGAAATTTAGATGTATTTTCTAATAAAATATTTTGATATGGTAAAAAAAAAAGAGGTACTCTATCGATGTTGCAATATTCATGGATTGTTGAGTTTTCATCAATTTCTACTAAATTTATATTTTGCTTCATTTATAATATGATTTTTTTGCGATATGACAACTTAATATTTAGCAATATAATAAGTTTTTTTTGCTTATCCTACTATAGAATTCTTCCATTTTGTTTTAAAATGCGACTGTTAATTTTGCTTGATCAGGAACTTTTTTTTTTTTTTTTTTGAGGGATGGAAAGAACATTTTAAGGATTTGGATAGTGAGGCTGTTCTTACAATTTTTATTCCAAGGAATCGAAATTATTTATAATTTGCTCACAGAAAATTTAGGCATGTAACATAACCTTACTAGCAATGTTGAAATATAGCAGAAAATTTAAAATATTTTACAAACAGCAAAAGAAAATTATCATTACTATAAATACTATGTAATTTTGCAATATAAAACGTGAAAATTATTATAATTATTACTGTATAGTTATGCAATTCTTCAAATATTTTAAAAAAAATTAAAATTTTTGTATATTTTACGTCTAAAAATAAAAAAATTAAAATTATACTACATAATAAATTTAAGAATACAAAGTTGAAATATGATAAATTAAAAAAAAAAATTGCATAAGACTTGCACGTCCATTTAGAAAACTTTTTGGCCGAATAAGTTCGAAACTAATTTCATTTTTCGCGGCAAAGTTGAAAAAGACTCACGCCTACTTAACTGTAATTTCTTTTCTTTCCATGAAAAAGAAAGAGAAAAAAAAGCTGTATAAATTTCTAAAAGATGGAGACGCTGTTTGAATAACAAGAGTTAGAATACGCTATCATAAGCAAAGTTCCCGAATCGACCAAAACAACATCATCAAAGTCGTCCAAAACATTTTACGTTCATTTAAAGAAACGAAAGAAATTTACCTGAACTAATCTAGAGTTTCAGAAGAAGGAAAAAGACAAATTTTTAATAATTTTTTTGGAAAATTTTGGCTCTGTTTTGTTTGATCATTGATGGAGGGATTGCCACTGGAGATTTGTCTGAAGATCTTCTGTTTCTTGGACTATCAGAATCTTGCCACCGCTCAACAAGGTCGGTCATTTTCTTCTTCTTCTTCTTCTTCTTTTCTCATTGAAATTTCATGGAAGTTCAAGGAAGTTAAGACTTATTTTATTTTATTTTATTTTATTTTTGGTATTAAACTCTTGGTTCAATGCGGATCTAAACTAAGTTTCATAATTTGGTCTGGATTTTCCATTTTTCTGACAGTTATTACAAGTGATTTTTCTAATGAAATATAATGAGGCTTCTTTGAGGATTTTGCTTTTACTTGCTTTCACTTATATTTCAGAGGCAAATAGTTTAGTTTAGGAGTTCCTGGTGAATCGTTATGGGTTTTTCAAATCATCAGTAACTTTCTTTTTATTTATTGGAGTCAACAAAAGAAGAACAGAAAAAAAAGAATGTTCGATTTTGGAGAAGTTTCTGTATTTTATGCTCTAGCTTCACGAAGCAGTTGTCAGAAGTTTTGGTAAAAAGGGCTTCCCATTTTCAATAAAGTACATATAGATAATGGTGGTCCACTGCGGAGTAATTTGTTATCTCTTTGTGCTCTGTAAGGGATCCAATACATGAGCTTTTTACTCGTTGTTTTACCAGAATCATCAGATTGGTAAAATAATAAACGATACATCCAATTAATGTCATGCTTCTAGGCAAAAGGGATTGATTGATCTAACTGAAATTCGTTTTGGTTCATTTGCTCTCTTATTTTTTCTTTTTTTTTTTTTTTTTCCAGTTTTCCTTTATCTGTATCCATAGCTTGAGCTTATGTTGTAAATATGGCAAATTTTTGGTGTTGTGAAGTATGCAAGAGGTGGAAAGTGTTGGCCTCAGACAATAATCTTCGGTCCAATTTATTTAAGGGGAGATGGGGAGTAGATTGTGCTGCATTTTATGCTCCTATAGGTTCAAAATCATGGAAGGATGTGTTTGAGGTCCAAGACCGTTGCGATCGCATTGGACTGTAAGTTAAAAATTTGAATCGATACAATGCTCGATTTCTTTCTTGCATTGTTCATTTCACAACATATGCACTTGCACAGACAATGCATTTGATAGAATTATTTTTCGGTCAGTCTTGTCTAGATGCTGTCAATGCCTTGTTGGATCTGTTTAAAAGCCTTAAAAAACTCAGCTTTCCAATGTGAAGATAAAAGTTTTCTCATTACAAGGATATAACACTATTAGGATGCTTAACACTTAATTTAAATCTCGTATTCTGTGAAATGTACTGGTAAAAGAACAACTCTAGTGATTCAAGAAGTGGGCTTGAGATTTTGGTCACTTTGTGTTGTGTTTAACTGTGACGCCCCAAGGAGGGGGTCAGTAGTTTTAGGTAAATAAAATAAAAATTAATGTAAATAGACAGAAAAATAAATACATACATGTCTAAAATAAGTAAATTAAGTAGATTTCTCATTAAAATAAATATCATAAAAAAATAAATGATATCATCGGCAATCACCATCACGTGAATGCCACGAAGGTGGAGCCGAGATCTCATCCTCATTTACCATCACGTGGAAGCCAGCCACGAATGTGAGTAGGTAAATAAAATACAAATAACATCAACAATAATAATGATACAAAAATACTGAAAATCGTCCTTGAAATAAATAACGTGATGGGACTCACAAGGACGAAAGTGACATCAATAGCGACATTGGTACAAGTCGTACAGTACACGTGTCATACCACAGTTATATAGAAAATACCATTTCAATCTCAAGAGCCAGGTTCCGATCCTGGGACCTTCCTCCCTCTTTAAAACCTAGAAGGGGATATTTAAAAATAGGAAACGTGAGCGGAAGGCTCAGTAGGATGATTAGTTGAAAACAAGTTATTTTCAAATATCATTCACAAATCATATTTACTAAATCAAGTCTCAAAAATTATTTATAAAGATTGATAAATACTTACTTAAACAAGTCTTTGACAAAACGTCACCGTACGGGTTTTGGAAATCCAAAATAAATATTAAAACACAATTCTTCAAAATTAATGACAGAAATCAATATTAGAGGGAAATATTTGAGAAGTAAATTTCGGCCAAAACAATTTAAAAAGGCTACCAAAGGAAGGGATGAAAATATCCTACCTCATTGGAAATCCAATAACGTAAGCTGCAAATAAAATCCAACGTATGCTC
>CAMOHE010041006.1:0-33621 GCA_946598075.1 Artocarpus hirsutus | reverse complement strand
AGAGTTAATTTGACAACGATTTTGAGGATATATATAGTTTGATTATAAAGGAATTGATTAATAGATGTGTTTTATAATTTGAGTGTTAAACATGAAATATAAGCATGTATATTATTGGATGAGGTAATTATCTGTATGTAAATTATTGGAGTTGCAAGAGGATTTTATTGCTATTGAAAAGGAAAGAAATGGATTTGTAATCTAAGTTACTTCATGGTTAAGAGTGGACCCATTGTATTCTAATGGAAATCAAGTTAGTCAGACAACATGTTATAGTAATCTATTATTGGATGAAGGATATGCGATAATAAGTTGATGAATTTTCTTGAGGTTAAAATAGGAACCATGATGTTAATATTTGTAGGACTAAAGAATTGGGATGGTGTTGAAGTAAGTATTATGATGAAAAGAGAGTAAAGACAGTGGAATGATATGAAAGTAGAAAGAAATAAGGAACCTATGAGATAGGGATTCACTACAACACTACCCTCTGGGGAAGTGATTATGTCTACGCATTATTTGCGTACAGTTTTTTTATGGATTTCTGAAAGAGAACTTTTTGTCGATCTCATTATTATCGATATGTGTGATTATGATATGATTCTTGGGATGGACTTCTGGAGTAAGTATAATGCTTTTATCGAGTGCCGAAAACAAAAAGTGATTTTCCATCCGAAAGGTGAAGAAAGATTCATGTATGTGGGTGAGTCAAGGAAGAAGCCAAACATGTTTTTGTCAGCTTTGAAGGCAAGAAAGTTGTTAGCAAGTAGCTATATGAATTATTTAGTGAACATCATAGGTAAAAGTCAAGAAAAAAAAAAGACAAAGATTGAAGATGTTCTAGAGGTTCAAGAATTTCCAAAGGTAATTTTCAAATGACCTGTCAAGCTTACTCCAAATAGAGAAATCAAAATTGAGATCGAATTTGCTCTAGGTACATATTTGCTTTCCAAGGCACCATAAAGAATGGTTCCAGCTGAATCGAAAGGTTGCATTCCCAATCAAAGAAAACATCTCAGCAAGGGTTTCATTCGACCAAATCACTTACCATGAGAAGCACCAGTTTTGATTGTAAAGAGTAAGGATAGTTCCATGAGATTATGCATCCACTATCAAGAGCTGAGCAATGTGACGATCAAGAACAAATACCCATTGCTTAAGTTGATGATTTGTTTGAACAACTCAAAGGTGTCTGTATACTCGAAGATAGATTTACAGTTGGGATATCATCAGCCAAAGATAATAAAAGAAGACAATTTTAAGACAACCCTTTAGATCAAGATATGGTAATTAAATTGTGGTTATACCTTTGGTTTGACAAATGTACCAACAGCCTTTGTGGACCTAATAAATCAGGTATTCAAGGCTTATCCTGATGAATTTGTTATAGTGTTTATCGATGATATTTTGGTGTATTTAAAGAGTCGGGAAGAGTATGCTGAGCACTTGAGGATTGTGCTAGAGACCTTGAAGAGACGTAAGATGTATGCAAGGTTTTCTAATGTGAGTTTTGGCTCGATGACATATCTTTCTTGGCTTATATGCGTCAAAGGATGGAATAATGGTAGATCCTACTAAGGTTGAGGCTATTCTTAACTAGAAGCAACCTAAGAATGTAAGTGAGATAAGAAGCTTCTTGGGATTAGCTAGTTATTATCGAAAGTTTGTGAAGGATTTCTTCAAGATAGCAGCGCCTCTCACGAATCTAACTCGCAAGGGGAAGAAGTTTAAATGGACTGATGAGTGTGAAAAGAGCTTCCAAGAATTAAAGAAAAGGTTGACTATAGCTCCAGTTTTGGCTATTCTGGAAGGGAGTGAAGGATTTGTCATTTATAGTGATGCTTCTAAAATGGGCCTAGGTGCAGTGTTGATGCAAAATGATAGGATGATTGCTTATGCCTCGAGACAACTGAAGGATTATGAGAAGAATTACTCTACTCATAACCTCGAGTTGGCGCCGTAGTTTTTGCATTGAAGATTTGGATACATTACTTGTACGAAGTTCAATGTAAGATCTACACCGACCATCAAAGTTTAAAGTACTTTTTCACTCAAAAGAATCTGAACATGAGGCAGTGGAGATGGTTAGAACTAGAAAAAGATTATGATTGTGAAATCTTGTACCATCCAGGAAAGGCAAATCGGGTGGCTGATGCTCTGAGTAGGAAGACTGTTGGAACACTAATGTCATTGCAAGCGATGTCCCAGCCTTTAAGGAAAGAAATTCTAGACTTCGGTTTGGAACTTATATCAGGACAGCTTTCAGCATTGACTCTTGCTCCATCATTATCTGATGAGATTCAAGGCAAACAAGATAAAGATGCAAGTCTAGCAAGGATGAAGCGGGAAATCAAGGGAGGAAGATGTGAGGAGTTTCGAGTTGTTGATGATGGAACTTTATATCTTAAGAACCACTTATGTGTTCCTAATATTGATGGTTTAAGGGAAAGGATCTTAGTAGAAATCCATAATACTCCTTATTCAATCCATCCAGGTGCAACAAAGATGTACAATGATTTAAGGGATTGCTTTTGGTGGTTTGGAATGAAGCTTGATGTTGCTCAGTATGTAAAGAAATGTTTGACTTGTTAGTAAGTTAAAGCTGACACCACAGACCTAGTGGTAATTTGTAGTCAATTCAGATACCTGAGTAGAAGTAGGAGGAGATTGCGATGGATTTCATCAAAGGTTTGCCAAGAACTACAAATGGATATAATGCCATTTGGGTTGTTATTGATAGATTGACAAAGATGGCACACTTCATCCCCATTAAGATCAGCTACTCTATGGAGCGATTAGCGAAACTTTATGTCAAGGAGATAGTGAGGCTTCATGGAATTCCTAAGTCTATCATCTCTGATCGTGACGATAGATTCACTTCCAATTTTTGGAAAAGTGTGTAGACCACGATGGATACTAAGTTGCACTTTAGCACAACCTTTCACCCTCAGACTGATGGCCAAATGGAGGGAACGAATTTGATTTTAGAGGATATGCTCCGTGCCTATACCCTAGATTACAAGACAAGTTAGTGTAAGATGTTACCATTAGCAGAATTTGCTTATAACAATAGCTATCAGGCAACAATTAGAATGGCACCTTATGAGGCTCCATATGGGCGAAAGTGTAGATCGCCTATTTGTTGGCATGAAGCTGGAGAAAAGAAAATGATGGAAAGTGATGATAGTGAAAAGACAGATTTTGTCAACGAGACGTCAGAGATGGTAAAGTTGATACGTAAAAGAATCGAGAATGCTCAAAGTCGACAGAAGGGTTTTGCCGATAAAAGGAGAAGGCCCTTGGAATTCACTGTAGGCGATTTTGTGTTCTTAAAAGTTGCACCAATGAAGAGAGTCATGAGGTTTGGGAAGAAAGGCAAGCTGAGCCCAAGGTTTATCGGACCCTATGAAATTGTGAAGCGAATAGGCAAGGTGGCTTTTCAGTTAAGTTTGCCATCGGAGATGTCATCTATCCATGTTGTGTTTCATGTCTCAATGCTTAAAAAGTATGTCCCGGACCCTACGCACGTGATCAAATCACAAGTGATTGAGATAAGAAAAGATCTCAGCTATGAAGAAAAGACGGTCGAGATTTTAGATCAAAAAACTAAAATCTTAAGGAATAAAGAAATTCCCTTAGTCAAAGTTTTGTGGTGAAATTTTCAGGTAGAAGAAGCTATGTGGGAATGTGAGGATGATATGAAGGCCAAGTATCCGTAATTGTTTTGAGTTTCGAGGACGAAACTCTTATAAGGTAGGGAGAGTTGTAACGCTCGCCGTTTTCTTCTATGGACACTTATGTTAATTTAACGTTAGAATGTGATATTTTAATGCTATTATTATTTATGTTAAGTAAATTAATATTTTATTTAGTGATGTCACAGGTGACGGCATGTGGGATCGATGTGCTTGAGATGTTTATGTCAAAAGTGATGAAGCTTAAGGTATTTATTTATTTTTTATGGCTTTCAACTTGCTTTAAATTTATAATCTTTATAATGATCTAGGGTTATGTATGCCTATAGTTATATTGTTGATGATGACATGAATGTTGTTGCATATTTTCTTATTTTCATAACATTTATGATTCTATGATAATTACATATGTAGTATTTTTATTATAATGGCATTAAGTAATTGGATAATATAAAATGTCCAAGAGAATAATGTGAAAATTAATATTATTTTTGGGCTATGGAAGTAAATATTTTTGTTATATATAAGTAATTATATATTATAATTTTTCATATTATATTATAATATTATATTATATTATAAGTTTATATTATATTATATTATATATATAAGGTTATAAAAGAAAGAAACGGCAATCTGTCGTGAAAAAAAAAAGAGAAAAAAAAAGAGGGGAGAAATTGAATTAGATTAGGATTAGGGTTTTCTACACTTATCTAATCCCTTCTCTCTCATAAACATATAAATATACCTCTAAGTCACCAAAGTCTTTATTCTCTAAATTTCTAGCCAAAGAAAATTCTCTCTCTCTAAAATTTTCTTAGATACTTTCTCTTTCTTCTCCACGTTTTCTTCCACTCTCTCACTTATTTTTCTGCAAACAATTGAATAAATATTGGATTTTCACTTAGATAATTCAAGAGAATTAAGAAGAATCATTTTAGAGGTAAGAAACTCATTCTAGACTATTGCTAAAATTTTGTTTTCTTTGTAATCTGACCCTTATAACTTTGTCTACGAATTTCCGTTTGCTCTGAAATTTTAGTATGATGTTTATGTATGTGTTATGTGATATTGCTCAAAGTTTCACTTTATTTGGAATTTTCTATGCTGAGATATTAAATTTTCTTTCTCTGCCACTCATGACCAAACTGTTGCTGATTGGTGTTTTGCACAAAAGTATAGTCCATGTTTAAGGGGCAAACGACCTTTGATTTGAACGAAATTTTTCAGAAATATTCATGCATATGTTAAGTTATGATTTGAAAAATTTTGTGGTTATTTAATGAATATTTTATGAGTTCTTGAATTTTCTTTAAGATAGGTTTTTATGGCTATCTATTCAGTGAATTCGGTATTTCTTGTTTATGTGATCTATTTGTATGACAAAACAAATTTATTTGCTAATGAGACTTTTTGTGGTACTATATATATATGTGATCAGGTTGTCTTACAAATTTTAGGGTTAAAGTAATTTTATTTTAATTATTGAATTTTTGATGCCTTAAGTCTACTGTTCATACTAACACCTGATATCCGTCGTATTTTAGTAATTTTTGATTCTGCATTTGCACTGTGTATATTTTTCCCAAATACTAGACATCTTAAGCTTTCGTTTGGCTTTTGAATCGCTTGAATCGGAGTTTTTATTAAATAGTTATGATTTTTTGAAGTTAACCTTAAAAGCTGTATAGTTTTAAATAGACTAGAAATTTAGATTAAATTTCGAGAACTTTTTTTTCATGCAAATTATTGTCAAAATATATGTATAATATATCAAATTCTTTTTTTTTTTTTTTAGTCTAGTTTCCAATGCCATTGGTTTTGACTGATTTAGAGTTCAGATGAAATTACTATGAATTTTTAAGTGAATAAAGGTCATTCTGCCTACTTTTGGGAATTATGCCCTAGGTTCAAAAATTGTGATTTTGTGCTTCTTGATATTATTACATGATAAGATGATGTTAATGATAGTATGAGATGTTTATATAATGCTAATAGTATTGCTAGTGACTTATGGTCAATATGAATGTTTGACATGAACCCTCCAAAAGGCGAGCACACCGAGAACCGCAGCAACGTCACCCAAGTTAAGGTTTAGTAAGCAAGCAAGACAAGTAAGTACATTCTCACTTGCAACATGATAAAAGTTTACGAAAAAGTTTTGAGAATATGTTTTATGATAATTTTTAAAGTTTGTTTTTGCATGTTGTTTTCTCATGAAAACTCTTGTTGCAACAAGAAAGTTTAACAAATGTTTCAATGATGAGGTATGTTAAAAGTATATATATATATATGTACCACTTAATTAAGTGTTGCACACCCTATGTTTATGTTTATGTTTGTGATGTCCCAAAGGTTGAACTTGTCATGTTTGGTTTGGGATTAGCTACCCCTCTCCTCTCATGACGGCGCGCCTATGATGATGATGTTTATGGTGCAACACTTGGGCCCCCAAAGATAAAATGAATGAAGTTTTTAATATGGATAATGATAATGAAAGATATGTTCTATATGAAACTATGCCAAGAGTACTATTATGTTAATGATGATTATGATTATAATGTTTCATAAAGATGTTCATAAAATGTTTTATGTTGTGAGATAGGAAAGTGTACTTACTAAGCTTTTGCTTACTTAGTTTATAATCATGTTGCAGATAAAGGTAAGAGGACCATAGAATAGGTAGAGGGCGAGGACGGCTATTTGGGCTATGAACGATGGCTCGGAAATGGAAAAACACCAAGAAAGAATAATTTTTTTTTAAACTATGTTTTTATTTCTTTGAATGCTTAAATTTCCGCACTATTAAGTAAAAAGACTTGTTTGGCATTTATTTTGATCTTTCAAAACTTTAGTCTACCAAACTGTTTAAAACAGATTTTAAAGTTGTTTTGAAATTTTATTTGAATTATGGTTTTGTTAATTTGGCATTGATAAACTATGAAAAAAAAAAGATTTGAAATATTTGGAATATTTTTTTTTTAAAAAAAAATTATGCATGGATCCTAGGATATATTTATCAAATTGTGTTTAAATTTAAATTGTTTATCTTATAAATAATGATAACAATGATGAAAGTAATGATTATTGTGACGTCCGTAAGGGGGCATTACAAGTCCTTCTCTTCTCCTTACTTTGATTAGTAATTTTTGTGGTGGAAAGGAAGAAAATTTTTGGAGGCTTGTTAGAGGAAAAACCTGGTCTTGGGAGAGGGAAAAGAGAGAAATTTCTTGGTGGATCCTTCATGAAAATTGGTTTTTTGATGGTGAGAATGGAGGAGAGAGTTTTCTTAGAGGACCTTTGCACCATACATGTATTTGCAAGAGAAAATGAGGACATTTTTTGGATATTTTTCTTTGGTATTCTTAGTTTTTGCGAGGAAATGGAGAGAAAAATGGAGACCAAAAATGAGGTCTTGTGATGGTACATGTATATATAGACTAAACTTAATTAATCTCTCCAACCTAACCGTTGTTTAATTAATCTCCTATGTGACTTTGGTGAGCTAAATTTTTTGCTTATAATTCCTTAATGCTGGCACTAACTTTTAATAAAAAAAGTGAAATTTTTGTCTTATAAATACACTGAGGACAAGTTTCAAATCAAGCTAAATTATGGTCAAATCAAAACTTTTTGATCTTATCTCTAAAGATTCTCACCAAACAAACCTATTTTGCACTGCCGAGAGATCAATAACTTAGCTAATAGGAATTTTTGATTTTCGACAGGTCCTTTCCTATTTTGCCAGTACAATTACACGCCAACTGCAGTATGAACCGATACTGATATATGATTTAATTGCATAGCAATTTTAGACTGTTTGTGTCTTAAAATTATTTCGAGACTAAATAAAAATCTAAACTTGATTTTTTCTACTTCTAGACTAGGTAATTGACATAGTTTTTCAACAGTGTCAATTTCTAAGCTCACGTAATATTTTCGGCCAAAATTACTACTTATGTAACTCCGTTTTTATATAAATTGGCAATTAAGGACTTGTTGAGTGATATAGTATTTCTTAGTATACTGCTAACTTCATTTTGTACTTAAAAATTTGTGTTTTTAAAATTCTCAACTTATTTATGGGTTGAAATTTCTTTCACTTTAAATCGCAATAGAATTTATCAACCAAATTATATATTAATCACAAAAGTTAATAAATTTTAACATAAATTTGCTATGGAATTTTATGGAATATTTACAGTAAATCCTTTAGTCACAAAAATTAAACATGATATTTTTAGAAAAATCTTTGCTTTAAATAAGTAATTATATTATTTAATTCTAGAATTTTCTCGATCATTACAATCATGATAGCTGCGCCCAAATAACTTTTCAATTATAAAAGAGCTGGTGTTGGATAACATTTGGATGTCTACTCCCTCCAAATTAGTATTTGTGAATGTTTTCAATCTTGAGCAATTGTTTAGGTCAAGTAATTCTAGAGATTTCCGCTTAAAATGGTGGTTGGGAGACTCTCAAGCTTTCCACATCATGCAAGGTCAAATTCCCTCAAACGATAAGACCCTCAATTAATGATGAAGATATTTGTTTATTGATGTGCCGCTCACATGTAATACTTCTATATTCCTTGGAAGCACCGGAAGATTCTTGATTTGTTGGCAGTTAAAGAGATCCAATTCCACAAGTTTTTCAAAAGACCCAATTGATGAGGGCTATTATTTTACTGCAGTGCTTGCTATATTCAAGTATGCTATATTCCCTGATATCTTTGGTAAGGATTTTATGTTTCCTGTAGCCACAACGTGTAAGAGAACCAAAACTCTTTTGGAAATTATGGGGAGGAACTTCAACTAAACTTGTACAGTCCTCAAGATTAATGCTTTCTAGTTTTAGAGCCGAGATAGATCTGAAAGTCTGATCAATTATCTGGAATGACCAAGATTGATGCGCGTCAAATTTGCAGAATTCGAAGAAAACGTAGTGGATAACCATTTTTTTTTTTCTGACCGACTGTATTGGAATTGATGAACATTTTACACGTGACATTCAATCCATTAATTAATATGGCAACATACCTGTACACCACTCCAAACTTGCTTAAGCTTGCTATGGGGCATGTCAACTACCTAAAAGATCTCAAAGCACAAAACTATGATGGACACAAATATAGAATCCTGACTACTATAGAATTTTTTTGAAAAAGCAGAAAATTCTACGACTTAGAATTCAATTTTCTCGATTTGATTGGATCCATTCTGCAATGTAAAAGGAAGATATAGCACTAGATAGAATGGTTGTGTACAATAGAAATTATAGAACTCTCAATGAAACATGTGATATAGATGTTTCGACATTGTGACTATGATAAGGTGAAGTTACTAAAAGAAGACCTTAATTTCAAAAAAAAGGTTAGCAAACTAATTAAATAATTTATTAACAACTTCGAAATATCATGTTGAAACAAACAATATCACACGTAGAATTGGAATAATGAAGTCCAAACAAAAATTTTCATCACGATATTCTAAATTAAAAAAAAAAACATGCAAGCAGCCCATAGAATAAGTCACACACAACAAAATAATAATAATAATAATAATAAGGAATTGCTTTCTTAAAAGGTGATTTCAAATTTCAGGCAAGGCAAAAAAACAGAGAAAAGTACCTGTATAGAGGGATTTGGAACTAATACGAAATGTCTGTCTTGGAATGTTGGTTAAGAGTGTCGACTGATAGTAGTTAATTCCTCAATCACATAATTATATTGATATAACAACCCAACTCTAATCCTTTTCAATTCAAATGGCAACTCCAACTTCCAATTTGTTCAAAACGTCCATTCCGCCTAAGTCTGTACTTCAAACCCAATGATGCGTCCCTTGCATCACAATATCTCCTAGGGTTGTGGTCATTACAGTACAAGTGAAGACATGGTCGGATTTAATACCACTACTACTTGTGATTTTAGATTTTTCATCCTCATCACTGACCCACTTAAAATGGTCAATCAACAAATTACCATTAGGTAGACGACGTTTCTGAATTTCACCAGACTTGGTTTTAAGATGCAACTCAAAATCAATGTCTACTCTATCTTTCTCCGAGAATTGGACATCTGGGGGGATTAATACCACGACAAAGCAAACAACAAAACCGAGGAACCAAGAATTATTCCGATCATTAGGAAGCTTCTTACTAACTCAATCACCCTCAGCTCGATGGTTGAACCACTTTGGA
Organism: Artocarpus hirsutus; assembly: GCA_946598075.1. Taxonomy (NCBI): domain Eukaryota; kingdom Viridiplantae; phylum Streptophyta; class Magnoliopsida; order Rosales; family Moraceae; genus Artocarpus; species Artocarpus hirsutus. The sequence continues at coordinate 23,725 of CAMOHE010041006.1, read as the reverse complement.
ATTGCATTTTCCGCGCTACAAACATTAATTGTAGACAACGATCCTTGTTGCACCTATATGAAAGATAATATTGTATAAAAAAATTGCTTAAACCCTTAAAAATTTACTTAAAAGCCATTTTGATACTAATAAGAAGAATAAAAATAAAGAAATGCACACATACCATTGATTTTTCAAGTCTGTATAAGAAATCGGTTAACTCGTTGCGTGCATTCCAATCTAATTTCTAGCACTTTGTAAACAAAAATTCTTTCGGAGAGTAACCCAGTGCATTGCCAGTCAAATGTCAGAGTGTGAATCTAGAGCCTCAACTTTATATTGTCTCTATTGAAGTACATCCACTTTTATTAAGTTTGTTTAACGAAAATGGAAGTTGTGGTAAAAATCGAAGCTTCTTGCAATTTCTTACGTGAAATCTTTCCAGCCGATGAAGTTGTATGATGCTTGAAGGCATTTTCTCAAAAGGGTTCCCTCCCAGATTTATACGAGTTAACGAGGATAAAGGGCCTAGCCAATCTGGAATTTCTACAATATTGCAGCTATGTAGATATAGCCTTTTGAAAGGGAACGAAGAAAATATCCTGAGTTGAAGATGTTAGAATTTCAAATGGCAGTCATGGTAGGACAAGAATTTAAGACGAGTTAAATTATAACACTTTGGGACAAACTTGAGTTTTCTACCGCCAAATTATATCTTGATGAGAAAGCCTAAATAGCTGTAACGTCTTGAGATTAATTAAGTGTTATTAGAATGTAAAATGGTGAATTAGTGTGTCATAATGAATATTTTAAACTTAATTTGATTATTTCATGGAATTTCTAAATTTTATGATATTTTGGGTTATTTTAATGATTTTTAATTACTCTTAATTATTTTTAATTTCTACTTTAAATATTAAAAACGAAACAATTTATTAAATGACCAACACGTCCTACTTTGGAAAACTACGTGCGGGACGTGGTATTGGAAACTGCTTCCCTTCTCTTTATAAAAACCTCACTCTCCCTCTCTCTTTCTCTCATTCTCGTCACTCTCCCTCTCTCATCTTCTCTCTCTTTCTCTCTTGGTCACCCGCTCTCCCTCTCATTTTCTCTCAAAAATTTTGAAACAAAATTCAATTCCAAGCTTTGGGTTAGTGGATTAAAGGCTCGAGAATGCGATTGAGCAACCACAAACTCGATTCAAAGCTTAATCGAAGGTTAGTTTTCAAATTTTCAAAAATTTTTAAATTTTTCAATTTTTCTTGCATTTTGAAATTTAAGCTTTTTTAAGCTTAGAAAACCTTTAATCTAAGTTAGATAAACTTAGAATAACTAGAATACAAACTTTGTTTCATCAAAAATAGATTTAAATCAAGATTTTTCATTTTTCTCTATTTTTATATTTATTTGAAATTTTTGTTTAAACTTGTTTTAAAGCATTAAAAAGTAATCTACTATGTTTTTCTATCAATTATGATCATTACTCATGCCAGAGAACTAAGAAAATAAGTTAGAATTGAAGATTTGGGCTCAGGGAGGCCGAGACCCGTGCTTGAAAAATTCTAGAATTTTTCCAGATAGGCAGGTCAAACTTCATGTTCGGCAGGCCGGATTCATGTGTTTGCCATGCCGGATTCATCTGACCAGCAGGTTGAACCTGAAAAAGTTCAGCCGACTGGACTACATTTTTCGACAGGCGAAATTGTGCAGTTTGGCCGGTCGAACCAGGGCGACCAGCAGGCTGACCGGGCATGGTGAAATTTTATGATTTTTCACCTGTTTTGACCGTTTTGACCCCGATTGAAATTTCAATTTTGTAAAATGATTTTATAAACCTAAATGGCACACTAGGACACTATGAGATGATTTAGTAACATAGGATATCTTAAGTTAGATACTGATAAACTAAGTTATTATACATTTAAGGTTGTACATGGATCCACGAAGCTAACGTATAGCAGATAGGGATTACGGTGTAGGACACCGACATGAGTATCGAGGTAGGACTTCGACCCTTTTCCTTTGGTAACCCGATTTAAAAATGATTTTTTTTGGATTTTTATCAAATGTTTTCAATAACTAATTGAAAGAGGATTTTATTGAATGTTTCCACAAACAGTAGGTTGAGGTGGTTTTCATAATAAACCTCATAATGAATGTAAATGATTGTATTTGATAAAAAGAGATTTTGATAATCATGAAAAGATATATTTATATATATATATATTTTTTTTTTTTTTGGGCACGAAGCCATATCAGAGATCGGGTCATGTAGTGCGCGACCTTGGGGGCAGGTCCTGAAACCCAACTGGGCCACTACGGTGGTGATTTACATATGGTTTGCCCAGAAAAAGAAAATGTTATTCCTTCTAGTCGACCTATAAAATTGTTTTGGTAAGATAAATCTTTATTGGATTCTCATTTACATATTTGTTTGTTTATTTATTTATTTATTTATCTATTTACTCATTCAAGTTCATTGTTATAAATATTTACTTGATTAATAAAATTTCTTTTAGAATTAAATGTTTTAAATAAATAGTCCTATTGAGTTTTTCGCTCACGTTTTGTTTGTTTTAAAACCTTTCCCTTAGGTGGATTTCAGCTTAGGTTTGAAGAAGAGTTCACGGATAGAATTCACGGGCAATAGAAGAACTAAGTAAGTTATTTGAATTACATAAATCAAGGCATGTAATTTTCTAACTCTTCCTTTTTATTTGGACTGTGGTTGTAATAATATATTATCAGTACTGTGTGTGTGCACAAGATGTGGGTCAGTGGGACCCATTCTCGTTCCTCTGTAGTTTTTATTATCGTTTTCTTATTGTTTATTTTATCATTATTCTCATTTGATAAGAAAATTATAATTGCTTGCCTCTAAATTGGTTTTAAAATTATCATATTTTTATTAATAAAATTGATTCTAAAACCCAATTTTTAATTAAATTTTTATTTAATTAACTTAATTAATCTACCACGTCACCTCCCGTACTCCGGGGGCGTGACAATAGCTTTTCAATGACACAAGAGCTTGTGTTGGGTAACATTTGGACCTTTGTTTCCTTTAATTCAGTATTTGTCAATTTTTTAACTCTGGGGCAATCGTTTAGATCAATGAATCAAAGAGAATTTCGCTTAAAAATGTCGATCAGGAGACTCTCAAGCTTTTCACATCTTACAAGATCAAATTCCCTCAAGCGACCAAGACCCTCAATTGATGATGAAGACACTTGTTTTATTGATGTGTTTAAGACTGCTATTTTCTTCGGGAAAACTGGAAGAGTCTTGATATGTTGACAATCCAAGAGATCCAATGGAACAAGATTTTCCAAAAACCCAAGTAATGAGGGCAATTCTTTTATTGCAGTCCCTGCGATATTTAAGTATGTTATATTCCCAGATATCTCTGGAAGGGATTTCATGTTGGTGCAGTCACGAAGTGTAGGAGAACCAAACTATCTTTAGAAATTAAGCAGAGGAACTTCAACTAAACTTGTACAATCCTCAAGATTGACAGTTTCTAGTTTTGGAACCCGAAGATAGATCTGGAAGTTTAATCAGTTGCTTGGAGTAACCAAGATTGAAATGCTTTAAATTTTCAACATTCTACAAAAGAAAACAAAGTAATATAGTGAACAACTTTTCCCTCTTGATCAAAAACACATGTATAACTAGATAGGTAATCATAGACATTGAACACATGATGTTTTATTCAAGGATATTTTAAAAAAAGGGTTAAAGAAAATTTGAAATTAAGTAAATGATCTCTTTTTTTTTTCACCAAAAAAAGGCTTTTTTGAGCATCGAAACTACCCTAGCTTTTTTCAAAGAAAAGAGAAAAGGACTATATCGAAGAGAGGGACTTAGCCGGGGTGGAAAGAAAAAAAATTGAAACTGTTTTGATGCCTAAAAACTAAAAAAAAAAAAAAAGTGGTCATTGACCAAATAAATTTTTTTAAAAAAGTCAGTTTTCAAAATGCCCCTTTTATTCATTGATTAATATTACAACATACCCATACACCACTACAAAGCTACTTTAGCTCACTGCAAGGCACGTCAAGTTCAATAAAATTTTATCCCTTATAATTGGATGGCAAAGACTTGAATGGGTAGTTATAACAAGAGAGATATATAATCATGTATCCAAACTGTGTCACCATATTTAATGGTTACTAGAGATTTTTCCATGAGAAACGTCTATCAATTTTTCTACAAGATCTCTTTCTCTCTAAGAAACATGCAATGTCAAGAAAATTATTGCAATGTCAGGTATGGGGAACTATTTTTAATTTGTTGAATGCACTTTCCTAATCTTCCATGGTTATAATGTAATGACCAGAAAAATTCAAAAATTAATAAGTATAATTAATTAATTAATTAATGATTTTTCAATAACTACGCTATTAAGTTCATAAAAAAATATAAGTTTAGAACTTATGAGTTTAAATTTCGATAAGAATTACGAGAAATGCTCACGAGAGAGCATTAGATTAATTACGTCATATAAAGCTCAAGAATTTAAGTTATGGGTTTTCTGAAAAAAAAAAAAAAAAAAAACCAAACATTTAATGTGGAAATTCAAATTAAATTTCCACAATTTCATAATTAGAGTAACTTCGGTAATATTCAATACTGTTAAGTATCTTTAGATATTAGTAGGAAACTGTTTATGATCTGCAGACCTTTCATCTTAAAGTTAAAGATGAATAGAGTTATCAGCAAGGAACCTAAAATTTAATAGATTAGAATTTTAAGTATAAGTACCGAGTTAAAGATATACATATAGACACTTTAACACAGTTAAACAAAATTGTTAAGCACTTATTTAATTTGAAGAGCTTATTATTAGTAAAATCAAGAAATTAATGTTACAAGCACTAAGAACTTAGTCCATTTTAGTAAAGGTTGATAAAAATCCTAGAATTAAATAATGTAATTTGCATATTTAAATCAAGGATTTTCATGGAAATAACATATATGAATTTTTATGACTAAAGGATTTATGGAATTAATATAAATATTCCAAAAAATTCTACAGTAAATTTTAAAGTTAAATTTATTAACTTTTGTGATTTAATAACTTGGTTGATAAATTTTATCGCGACTTTAGGCAGAAGAAATTTTAATCCATATGTTGAGAGTGTAAATTACAAGAATTTTCAATACAATACAGTGTTAGTAGTGTACTGGGAAAACACTCTAACGCATAGTAGGTTCTTAATTGTCAATTAATTTAAAATCAAAGCTATAAAAGTAGCAATTTCAGTAAGGAATGTCAAGCAAACTCGAAAATTAACACTATCAAAAACTACGTCATTACCAAGTCTAGATATTGAAAAGCCAATTATAGATTTTTATTAAGCCTAGAATAAATTTCTAGACTCAACCTAATCAAAATCGATACACGATTAAACTTATATCAATATCTGCTCATACTGTGGTTAGCATGTCACTGTATTTGCAAAATGGGAGGTTACCTTTCAGATATTAAAATTTTCCATTAGTTAAGTTAGTCATTGCTGATAATATAAATAATTTATTACTTAAGGAGAAACTTGCAAGAACGAGCAAGGTAAAAGTAGTAACCCTTGAATCAAGTAAGTCTTGTTGGATAAGTAATCAAATTTATGACATGAATAGTGTGAAAGCATGGGCTAGGTAAGTTTCAAGGCATGGAGTGCATTAAATGCAATCTTTTCTCTCTTTTCCTCTTAAGATTGGCGCCACACTTAAGGCCCCTAGGCCAAAGTTTCAACTCATCTAAGTCACTTAGAAACTAAATTGAACATTAGTTTGGTGGAGCAATTAGATTAGCCTTGGTATATAAATTGGTGAACCATAAAAAGACCTCATTTTGGTTACAATTTCTCTCCAAAACCTCTCCCTAAAACCAATCACTCTAAAGGAGGTTCTCTAAAATTTTCTTCACCATTTTTATCCTAATCTCTCCCATTCAAGACTAAATCAAGCTCAAGTCTCACAAAAAAATTTTCCTCTTCTTCTCCGCCTTCCAAAAATCCAATCTTACTACAAGTTTTCCCTAAGAAAATTTTCTCCAATTTTCTTGCCAAAGAACCAGTTTTTCTCTACATAACTCTTCAAAAATTTTCCCTCCATTTCACCCTAAGATCACTCACCAAAGAAGAAGAAAAAAGAGAAGAACAAGTAAGGAATAGAGGAAGGAGAAAGTTTGATCTTTGGTAGTAAACTTTAAAGGGTAAATTTCAATCCTTTTTCTTTTACTTACTTAGACAAACCAAGATTAGATTTTTACAGAAAAGTTAGTATCTTAGAGTGTTGACAAGAATAGGGAAGAACTAGTGGGCTTAGATCAAATCACCAAAGAGTTGTCATCAAGGGTAATAAATCTAAACTTTTCTTTAAATTTATTAAAGTTAAAGTTCACAGCTTTATAAGAGATTTGATAATTGGGTGAGGAAAATGGTTTGTAATAATTATTTATATGTTGATTAGTTTAGTTCGTGCAAGTATGGGATGGACAAAGTTAGTACTTGCATGTCAGGATTATATTTTTGCAAGTTTTGGTTTGCGGAAAAATTTTCTACAAACTTTTAACATGAAAATGGAAGCCTTAGAGTCATTTTTAAAAAATTCTACAAATACAGACTTTTTAGTTTTCAATGTTTTGAACAAAACCCTATGACTAAGAAAAAACATAGTTTTGACTCTAAGCAGGCTTTCTAAGCAGTTTTTATGAACTACTCAAAACAGTCCCAAAAATTGCACCAATCCCAAAACTGCCTTAAGCAATTTGTGAAAAACTGCCAAAACAGTTTTAGGGGTATTGGAAATGTTTTGGTGTTTTCGGGCCATTTTAGTTTCAAATTTTATATTTCCTCGAACACGAAATTTTTAGATTTCGATGAGACGAACAACTATCATAAAGAAACTTGTTTCCAAACTCTGCATCTGAGATATAGTTATGAAAGGTTTTTCAAAACTATCCAAAAACTATATTTTTGAGTAGAAAACAATTTTTAAGTTTTAGGTTGTTTCGTGACTGGATTGCAATTGTCACCAGGCACGAAAAGCTTTAGTTTGTAGTAAAATAAAGAACTTTTGTAAAGAAAGTTTTGTAAAATCTGCTTTTAAAATAGACTTTAATTGGGATTTATAAAAATAGTCAAAACTTTTTAATCAGTAAAATTTGCAAAGTTTTAACTAAGAAACAATTATGCCAAAAAAATGGTAACTAGGATTTTAAAACAAGCATAAAAATCATTAAGAAACATATTTAAAACAAGTATTTTTATGAGGAAAAAACTTTTTAAGAAAATTGCCTTTAACATATGATTTTATATTTAACTTTCTAAAACTAACCAAAAAGTACCTTACGGTACTAGTTTTTATAGACAAAGATCGTGTGACAATAAAAATCCTATTTTTGAACAAACTAAGAAATTATAGCACTACAGAAAGAATATATAAGCTCGAGATTTAGTGGGTTACTGATTATTTCACAGAGCAATTTTTATTGAATCTCTAAGTTAAATGGATGAGATTTTATAAAGATGAACTTTAATAGTATTCAGTTTGACACTAAGACAGCTATCATAAAAACCTAATACGCGAGAGTCCTGGTACTACGATGCTAGGCACAGGCCCAATGCCCGTTTTAGTTTGAAAGGCCGCTCGGGTCATTGTTTTTCAATAGTGTATATGATGTCATAGAATTATTTTCAGGCCTAATGGGCTAAAAGCAATTACGAGCCCATTAAACGAATTAAGAATTAGGTAAATTAGAATTTAGTTCAAAAATCATGAATTTAGGAAATATCTTAATTAGTAGATTAAGGTCATATAGATTTAGTGACCATAGATAATTAATTCATTGTATTCAAATTAATTAATTATCAACTTTGAACTAATGGTAATCAAGGAAAAATTTAAATAGTATGAGGTTTTAATAAAATAATTAGTCCTTGTAATAGAAATAGTGAATTTAGAATTCTGCTAGACTCCATTTGGAACTACTTGATTAAGTTACTGTCATTTTTTTTTATGAATGTCAATTTTATATATGCATGCATATACATACATTCATACATACATATGGCTTTTCCATAGTTTTTTGGGGATCATCCGTCTAATGTAACATATAGAGATGAATGTACGTATATGCATGCATATATAAAATTGACATTCACCAAAAAAAAAAAAAGTAATATAATAGTCATTGAATACAACATTGATGTTAGAGAGTGTTATACCAAGAAATTTACGCTTAAAAACATAATAACAAAGAGTATGACTGTTACACCTCTAACACCAATATTTCTGTTCAATACCTGTCATGTAATATTTTTTTACGTTTACATGTCATGTTGCAGGAAACAAGCAGTGCATGCACACGAATGCACGCACAATAAAATGAAGCATCCTAATCGGATATTTATGGATAAATTTTGTATTTGTGGATTTGTATAATAGAATCCTGCATCAATTTTCCTCTTTTCGGATGGTAAATGTTTCTCAGAACATAGAGTGCAACTCACTCATGTTTGAATTCAAATTGAGATATTGATTTAACATCTTTTCCTTCTGGATCAAACTGACTCGTATCTGAAAGAGATTGACAATAAATGCTTTCAAAATTATTTGTCCCCCTGTTAAAAGTGTTACACACTATTAAACAGAAAAAAAAAAAAAAAAATACGGTTACACGAACGTGCGCCCACACATTTTAGAGAGAGAGAGAGAGAGAGTTGAAGTTGCTTTCATCAACGTAATTATAGCGCATTCTACAACCTGTTGTTCAGCCTTAGCAAGAAAAGCAAGCAAACTAAACAAATTATCTTACAAGCGACAGGTACTTTGTACAAGACCACATCATTATCATCGGACGGTATTCATGAATACTACAACGCATCTAAACACACAAATCCTATTCCTTTTTACATCTGAAGCACAAGGTCCACTAGAAATAGCTCGCCATCAAACCTTAGCGCAGCTGGCTCAGCAGGCTCAAGTAAGCCATCCACCATTCCTCCAAAGACATATAAATACTGCCCAGAGTTATCTGCGCAGGCACGATGGAAAGATCGGCACTTGGGTTTATAAGATTTTGCCTTCAACCCTTTCCACATCTTTGCCAGCAGTTGCTTAGAGTTCAGTTTAGCTGGCTCCACTCTAATGGATGGAACCATACTCAAGTCTAATAACCAGAAATCATCTTTACGGTGTCTGGATGAATCTTCTCCTCCATAAATTAGCACTCGACCCCCCAATATGCGAGTAGCTGAGTGACCCACTCGAGGGAGGGAAATTCCTTCGGGAATGTTTTGTAGTTCGTATAATATTTGTACCCACTTAAAGCAATCCTCGTCATAGTCCAACAGCCATACGTCGTTGAGAACTTCATACCCTGATCCCCTGCCTCCAAAAAGAACCATTCGAAATTCGCCAATGCATGTCAGTGTGTGTCCTGAACGAGCAGGAGGAGATGGATGTGTCGCTATTTCATACCATGTTCCAAAACAAAAGTTTTCGGAAAGTTCTAAAACCCATGTGTCACCCAATCTGATTCCATTTAGCCCAATCCCTCCATGGATAACCATCTTCCAATTACCTATGTAGCATGCTCCATGAGCCCCACGGTGAGGTGGGGTGATGGGTCCTACATCGAGCGGCTTCCATGACAATGTGACACCATGTGTCTCGTGGCATGCTAATTGTCCCACCCATGTATCATTTAGACGGCTACCATGATCATCAATTCCTCCAAATAGAACTAGAACATCGCCGATTTCAACACATGTGTGTCCAAATCTCCCACTTGGAATTCCTGAGTTAACCTTCTGCCACTTCAACATTCTTTGACAACCATTACCAATGTATGCCACCCACGTGTCATCAAGATGGCGTCCTGAGTAAAAAATGAAGAAGAAACGAATCATTGAACGATAAAAAGAATCTAATAGAGCAATAAAAAAATCAGGAAAGATAAAAATGACCTAACATAGAAACAACCAAAAAGATTTTTCAGTTATGATGATTGTACAAAGATGGTATGCTCAATTTAGTGGCAACAACAATACCTTTATGTAAAAATGGAATCCATCTTAACTCTTATTAAATTTGTAAAACGCCCATTTGGTTATAAGGATGACTAGCCTGTAATCTTTTCAAGATCTCACTTCTAAAATGATTAAAACCAATCATCTGTCGCAGAATCAGAGATGTTGTACATGCATTCATAAAACTCTTCAAACAATCAACTTAGTCAACGAACATTTGGACAAGCTTTGAACGAGTTTTCTAAAGGCGGTGATAAGACATGATTTTCAGAAGAGTAGCAGTTTTAAGACCACTCATTCTTGCAAAAATAAAAGGCAAAGGAGGCAATTGAGTCTTACACTTAATATTTACCAAGACCTTTGATATCCTACTTTATCATATGCATATCCTTGACTAATGCATTAAAGAGTATCTTTGTATGCTTTGTTTCATTTATGGTAGCATCGTTTCATTTATACTATATTTTTATATCAACTGTTGTGTGACAAAAATTTTACCTTTGTGAGCAGAATATGGGTAACCTTGAATGCAAAATGCAGTTCTATAAAAACAAAAGCAGCAATTACAATTTGAAGACCAGCCAAAGAGACGTTTGTACTATTCTGAACATCATATTCACTGCTTTGGTCTCTGCAGTTAATTGCAATAACACACTTGACATGGTACCCATCTAGTATCACCAAAAAGATTCTATATGCGGTCATGAAATAATGTACTCTGGTGTGAGAACTCACAAGTCTAATACTGCTATCTAAAACTTACACATGTGGATATTTCGAGTTCCAGGAACTCAGCTAACTGAAAAGCAAAGCTTCATATAAGATCTTATTCCATTAAAAGAACTTAGAAGTAGAAGTAGCCAAGACCTGGAATATTGCTAGATGGGCACTTGCTTTACTAAGTTCGATCTATCATATTATGCTTTCTTAGCTCACATTCCAAAAACCAGTTTAATTAGCAGTTTAGTAACAGAAGCAGAATGTACATGCCTACATGCTACACGTATTGCTTTTACGGCTTTCAGCACAAGGACACCAGGGATCATTTATCCTCAGATACCATTATGCTTGAAATTTGGACGAAAACTACGTAGCTTGGCTAAAAACATAGAACTAAGCTTTTTAACACCGAATAATTCAGCTTTCAAAACCAGGAATCATTTATTCTCAGGATATTTTTATGCTTGGAATTCAGAGGGGAGCTCTACAGCATAGCTAGGGAACCAGTGAATTTGTTTGAATGACCAACTTAAACTAGAGGAGAATTCTCTAAAACCTGAGAGTCTTAAGGCAAGAAGTCTGGCTCGGGACCTTCGATAAAAATCACCTCTAGGGTGACAAAACATCAATTAGCATTTTCATCCTTCTTTTTTGATAGTATGAAACCGGAATTTTCACTAAAAACTGTCCCGGATAGGGCTTGAAGTGCTGGCACATGCATCAACTCTATGTGATAAAAACCTTGATGATTGGCCCGGATGTTTTCCCAAACTAGCAATGTTGTCTGTATATCCTTTGTATTCCATCTGCTTATCATCTAGTGGTTTGTCTCCAGTCGTTAAGTTACTGCTTTGTATCCTGAAGCAACAATTGCAAATCAAACACACTGTGCATCCAAAGTACTTTTTTTTTTTTTGGAAAGGGGGTGTTCTTTTATAGGTACAAAAATGAATTATCATAAATAAGAAGTGATGAGGATGGGCATCGAAAATATTGGGCATTAAACTACATTGTTGAAATTGACTCCTCCACAAAGTAGCTATACTAAACAAGTAAAATTACTCCTATTACTTGTGCTATTGGAGATTTCCTTTTTAATAACAATTATGACAATAATAGAAATAGGGCAATATTATAGCTAAAAGAAGAAAATAGTCACAAAGCAGGGAAAGAAAAGAAAAGTAAACGAAAAACAACATGGCAGTAGAAGTTCATCTATAGAGATTTCTTAAAGGAAAAGACTAGACACACACTACTCGGTGGTTCACATGCTTGAACAGAAAATTTGAGCAGAAATTGACATTTTTGGGAAAGAAAACAAGGTAGCCAAAAGGTATGAATTATGATCAACTTATGAAACAAATGGGGGTTTAATTCGAAAATATGGTGTTGCACAGCAAGACCTTTAAAATCTACAGTATTAGTGGTATAAGCAAAACAAAGTATGTCAAATTACTATAGATCTCAAGTTATCTACCAAAGTTTACGTATCAAATAACCTGACAAACAGGTTCTTTATTCATAAATGCACGTGCTACAAATAATTAATTATTAAACATCGAATACTCGGGAAAATAACTCACCAACTGCAATTAATAATTCAGCGGCCCTCTAATATGGTCCGTACAATATTCAACAGTTAACAAGACCAAAAAAGATCCATTATCCAGGAACCAAGAGACACCCCATGGCCCCCAAAAGTGTCAGACTCGGGGATTAAAAAAAGAAGAATATCCCACTTTCAAATTCCAACAAATTTAATTAGTCCCATTTCACTCCAATATAAAAGCATCTTCTTGACAATCAAAATCACTCGAAAACTAACAACTTCTTGTGATATGAATATATAAATGACACATACATGAGGGGAAAAAAAAAAAAAAAACTGACCTCCCTCGTAGCCACCGCCAAACAAGACCAAACAATCAGAGACAAAGTTGAGAGAATGAGAAGCTCTTGAGCGTGGGTGTGGATAAGCCATTTCAGACTCGGACTTTGACTCAGGGAGTTTATAGCATGAAACGGAGTCCAGCTGAGACACTTGCTTGTAGAGCTTCATCCATGGAATCTGAATCAGATGATGATGATGATTAAGACCATCAACATAAGTGGGTCCCCAGTCTCTTCTGCAAATGGACTCCCAGAGAGAGTCGGTAGAAGCGATGGACCTAAACTTCTTGCAAGTCATTGAGAAGGAGAGAATTGATTCATAAGGCAAACGAAGCAGGATTGTCAAGAGATGGTCTTGAGATATGCTCGTTATTGATGATGTTCCGTTGCTGCTCATGTTGCTCGTGCTTCTACTGGTACTGCTAGTATCCGCCATGGAAGACAAGAAAGAAAGCCTTTTTTTTTTTTTTTTGATATTGGGTTTTGGGATTTATGGCGGACGAGGAGAGAAGAGAAGAGAAGAAGACAAGCTCCAAAGGGGTTTTGTTTGATTTTGCTATGCTCTGATTTGTTGATGCCATGGATGATTCATCAATCATCATCATGTCCAAATTCAGGAAAACAAAAGGGGGTACAAAGGCATGGTAATTTTTTTTCCCTTTTTTTTAATTTTTGAGCGTAGAAAATTACAAAATCTTCCTCCCAGTTTGTGTTTGACAATAGAATTGTTAAATTTAGTTAAATTTTCCTATTTTATTGTGAAAATGGGTTAAAATTTGACACGAAAATATCACTAACCAAAAAAACTCTTTTTTGGCCGAGATAAATAAGGTTAAAGATAGTTGTGAAGAAAAGGATTTCTTGTCAGTGTAATTTTATGAAAACAAGTCAATTAAAAACTACCAGAGCGAAATAATGAGAAAGAGTTTAAAAAATTGGCAATCTAAAAATTACTTTATAGTTTTTTTATTTGGATTAAATCCTATAATTGAAGGGTTTCGCCATTTTTCCTTGTGGGTTTTTAATTATTGGTGGTGAAAGAAGGAAAAAATGGTAAAATTGCTTTGTGTTTGCAGAGTGGAGAAAGAGATGGATTTTTGGGCAGGGAGAGGGTGTCCCCACATTGTGGGTTTTTGTCTTGTAAGATGGGAATTATTTATGTGCGACTTCTTTCTCCATTCTTCTTTGTGATGTCGCTTTTGAAGTCCCTTGAACTCCTAGTTGATTTTTTGTTTTTCTTCTGTGCTCTCTGTTTCTTATAAGATGTTTAAGAGTGCATAGAAGCTTTTGGGTTAAAAATTGTAATATATAAGAGTTTTATAATATAATAATTTTTTATTTTTTATTATAGATTTTAAAGCTTTTACATTGTTTATTAATAGTTTCAACCGAAATATTAAACAAAAACTTAGTTTATAGATTATACGTATTCATCATAATTATTTTTCTTCTAATTCGAATTTAAAGCAGGGAGTAGAATTAAGAATTTTACCATGCCCTATAACAAAAGAGTCCAGTTCATAAAATCAATCATGTGTTTAGTTTTTATTTTTTATCATATTTTCATCTTCTTTTAAATTATATAACTTTTTTTTTTTTGAATTTATTTGAACTCTTCGTATTTTTTAGGCTATGCCTCTAACCATACATGTATATTCGCATATTATTTCCAATTTCCCATGTCTACAATTTCAGTTTTTTTTTTATGAAAAAATACATAAAATCAAACAAAATGGTTCTTTCTCCATTGTTCTTCTCTCTCATGTCACTTCAACGCTGGAACGCAGGACAAACCTATGTTTCTCCTCTTTCGTTTTCACCACTTATGTATAGCTTTAAAAAAAGTTATCTGCTGTTGAATTTCTAATTTCGGTTTTTTCAAAGAAAACAAAGAGATTTGAAGATAATATTTAGTGGCACAAAGCAGCTAATTAAATTTTGATTGATGAGGATTTGCACAGAAAATGAGAATGACAAGTTTCACCTTCTATTTCGTTTGTTTATTTTGGATTGTAATGATCTTGGGCTAATCGAAATAGTCATCTCAACTGAACGTATTTGTCGTGAGAAAGACAAAAAAGCTAGAATTGCAAGACGTGAAGGGATTAAATTTATAGACAACATTCCCTCTCATTTTTTTGTCTTCCATTTTCTGTCATCGACTCTCAATTTTAATTGACAACGAAGAAAAATAAAGAAATAAATCTAATTTTGAATCCTAACTTTATCCTTTTCCTTTCTGTTTTTCAAGGGAGTCCAAATATTATGATATTAGAAATTCAAACCAAGCTTTGAAACACCAAAAATTCATGTGTCTTCTCTGCTTTTCTACTTTTGATTTATTGTTCATTCATGACAGATCAACTTTAAAGGGTTCACATTTGAGTTAATCTTGTTTTTCCTCTATTAAAATCAACACCGGCCTAATAGACCTAATTGATACAATGCCTATTGTTTATAGAGGTATTAATCTTTTTATACCCTTTGTTTTATGTTAATTTAAAAAATATACCTTCAGTTTTTGATTTTATCGAATGCATATCTTCATATTAAATTTATCACACAAATCTATATATTATCTCAGTCAATATTTGATTTTAACCATTAAAATGACCAAATTATCCTTAAATAAAAGATAAAAAAATTAAAACTTTCAAAAATAAGAAAAAACAAGAATAAAGACACACAAAGCACTTATTTTTGAAGGCAAAAATCTTAATATAATTTTTTAAGTTTTTAAAAATATCTTATTTTTTAATTTGAGGGTTTTTTGTGCTATTTTTAAGGTCAATTTTGAAGACTGATTGAAAAAGTATATAAATTTATGTATTAAATCTAATTTGAATATACAAATTCAATGAGATAAAAAGCCAAATGTATATTATCTAAATAAACCTAAAATACAAAGTATAAAAAGGTAAATAATCAAAAGCTTATTTAATAAGCTTTTGCTGCTTGCTTATGATGTAAAGGAAGCTGCTGTAGTGGCGTTGATTTCTTCAATGTGTCAACAACAACAATCCAAGGACTTCAACTGGCTATAAATATAGCCTTCCTCAAGCACTCAATGCACGGCAAAAATTAGAAAGTAAATAAAGTGTATGTGAGAAAGAGTTATTTAGAGTAGTGTTTAGTTTTTAGTCTTTAGTCTTTTCTAAGGTCGGCAATTTTGAATATGTATGATGACACGATACAAAAACGACACGAGATAAACAAGTTTAGACTGCACGTTTATTAATTGTGCCATAAATAAGTTAGCACAAATAACACAAAAATAAACAGGCTGGATTCGTGCTAACATGCTAAACACGCCTTAACACGTTTAATTAAATGGGCCGTAAACGTGTTGACACGGCACGACACTACTCGTCCATTTATAACGCATTTAAACTTAAAAATAAAAATATTTGAAATATTTATAGTAGGTTAGTATTAATTAGATATTGTATTTTTGTTAATTTTCTTTATTGGCTTTTTAAAAAAAAATTAAATTTTTTATTATTTTTTTATTATTTTTTTAAATTTTTAGTTAATTGGGTCAAAAACGTGTCATATGTGTGTTATTATTATGTCAACCCGTCGCGGCACGTTTAATAATTGTGTTTATCATGTCATACCGTGTTACGCGTGCCATAGGCGTGTCGTGTTCGTGTTTGCATTTCTGGCATGTTATTAATCGTGTTGTATTCGTGTTTGGGCTAAACGTGTCGTGCTATAAACGTACCGACATGAACACGGCACGAAAACGATTATTGCCACCTCTAGTCTTTTCTTTGTGAATTGCCGAGAAGGCTTTTCTTAGTTTTGGTGTACTTTTCTTCTTATACTGTATAACAAATCAATAGAGCCACTAGTGTTATGTTCTACAATTGGCATCAGAGTAAGATTGTGAGCTCTCTTAAAATTCTAAGCACACTCTGTGATGCAGTTTTGACTGACCTTCCACATTAGAAAATAATTCTTGAGAGTGTTATCAAGGTTATTTCAAACCCAGTAAGTTTCTTTATGTCTTGAGTAATTATAGGACTATATAAGTTTGTTGTCTAAGACAAATCTTGTTTGGTATTGCGGAAGTCTTGCCAATACAATGGGTAATCTTCAAGTCATTGGAGGAATCAATAAACTCAACAACTAAAACTACAACACATGAGCGACATGTATGATGTCTTACATGCAAGGGCAAGATCTTTGGGAGGTCATAGGCGATAGTGAAGTTACACAACTGGCGGTAAAAGATGCCAACGACACCTTGTGCAAATAGAAGATTAAAACAGGTAAGGCTTTGTTTGCTATTAAGAACACAATAGAGGAACAAATGCTATAGGATATAAAGAGAGCAGAAGCACCAAAAAAAGCTTGGGACACTTTAAAACCCTTTTTCAAAGAAAAATAGTACAAGATTATAACTCTTGGAAATGAGTTATTAGCCCAGTGAGATCAAACAATCAATCGATATTTTAAGGTAAAATCATTGTGCTATGAAATTTCTAAACTTGATTTATTGCTCATCTTGAAGAACCTAGAATGAGAAAAATATAATCAATCATGAGTTGAGACTGTAGTACAAAGGCTTTTCTACCACAATATAAGGTTGGCTAACGCTTGTAGATTTTGAAAATCTACTTATAGACCAACAAGTATAGGCAAAGCAGATGGGTAGAGTCTCACTAAAAAAATAAGGAAGAAGCAAGGGCAAAGACAAACCCCAAACAAACTATAGGAAAAAGGATCAAGGAAAAATAATGACAAAACGAGTAGTCATCAAAGGAGCTCATAATCAGGGGGAACTCAAAAGAACGACAACAAAAATGGTCAATCCACACAAAAGAAGAAATTGATAGAACTGTTACAATTGTGGCAAAAAGGACGACATCGCTAAAAATTACTAGCCTAAAAAGTCTGCAGAAGGTAATGCAACAACCTCGAAAAGGGAGAGTCAAAGTGATGATAAGTGAGATGTTAAACATTAGTTATGATGGAAGAAATAGTGGACTTGCAGTGACAACTGCTTGGCTAATTAACTACAAGAAAGATTGTACCGTTGACTCTGA
The DNA here is from genome assembly GCA_946598075.1 of Artocarpus hirsutus. Classification (NCBI taxonomy): domain Eukaryota; kingdom Viridiplantae; phylum Streptophyta; class Magnoliopsida; order Rosales; family Moraceae; genus Artocarpus; species Artocarpus hirsutus. Next base: position 6,045 of record CAMOHE010041006.1, on the reverse strand, counting down.
ATGTTTGAATCTCATGACTAGTGACCAAGACAAGTTGTGAAATGTGACCGATTATAAAGGAAGTCGTGTAGTGGTGATAGCTAATAATTCAAGGTTGTCAATCGTCTAGGCAACTATGGTTTCCCATTATAGTTCTAATAAAATACTACTTGACGATGTCTGTCATGTATTAGCCATGAAGAAAAATTTGCTATTAATAGCACAATTAACTTCATTAGGCCACTATATTTTGTTCTTTCTATGTTATGTAAAAGTGTATCAAGATCTTAAGATATGTAGTACACCAATAATGAAAGGACAGAGACTGGAATTTGTCTATGTAATGTCAGCTTAATTTGCTTATGTTGACAAGACTTGAAAAAATGATATGGGGGATCTGTGGCATGCGAGGTTAGGACATGTTTGCTTATCACTAGCTAAAAGTGATGATGAAGAAGTCAATGTTCAAGGGTCTTCCTCAACTTGAAGTTTAAAAAAATACAATTTGTGTGGGATATCAATTCGATAAGGAACATCAGTTACTATATAAAGAATGGAAGTTTTGAGCAAAGGTGCCATTGGAGCTAGTTCACTCCAATGTATATGGCCGTGTTAAGCAACCGTCTATTAGCAAAATGCAGTTCATGGTCACATTTATTATGTAACAGCCTACATTTTCGAGCCGTCACTATAATGCACGCCCCCCCAGACGGGACGATAAGACGGATGCCATAGCTTGTACATACTTACATAAGATGACAGGCCAGTTCAGCAGGCCAAACCTATAACCGGTAGTCCGATCAGAGACACCAACAGGCCGTCAGAAGCTCTACAAGGCAGGTCCTCAAATTCCCCAGATCGGCATGCCGATGTAGGGCATTCGGTTGTTCAGACTTAGACTATCATAGGCAGATCCTCAGTGGTCGGTAGGCCGATCTACCTTGCATGACTAAAACTATAGGAAATAATCAACTCTTAACTCAACATTAGTGCCAAAAATATTATGACATTTGCTGCGGAATGTTTAGATTGCAATTTTTATACAAAACTAGAAAATCCCATAAAGCGTCCTAAACATCAATTCTTAGCTTTCTAGTCTCATCAAAGAAATATTAGAAATAGACATTTCATCTTAGCCTTGTCATGGGACCAATCTGTAACGCCCCCTTACGGGCGCCACAAGAGACTTTGCTTTTACCGTTAAACTTAATAATTACCGATAAGAAGTTTGAAATAATCAACAATACTTAGAAAAACATCCTAGGAACACATGCATAAATTTAAATTTTAAACTATTTACTAGATTTGCTTCTCTCATCTCGGTTAGCCTGACGAAACACCTAAGGCATTCGACTAACCGACCACCTACAGAAAACTTAGTTTACAAAAACAAATATTTAACAAATACAAACTTATAGATATAACGCAAGCACTCTTAGCTTCTAATCAAATAGCTAATTAAGCCTAATTATGAAAAAACAAACTATATAGCATATTCTTTAATAAATAACCTAAGAAATCAAAAATCTAAAATACAAATTATATTGAATAAAACTTCAAAAAAATATCACAAATAGAATTGAGTCTCAACCAAATAAAAATGCAGAACATAATATATTAACTTTTGTTTGAGTTTAAATTCCTTTCATGACGTGACTCCGTTTCTAATCCAACACTCCTTGCACATACATGTCTGTTCTTGTCCTCTATTCTAGTCAACCTGAATCTTATCCTTGTCTGCAACATGAGATAAACTAAGTAAGTATAAGCTTAGTAAGTACACATTCATATCTCACAACATAAGATATTTCATAAAAATCATTACATAATATCGTAATTATAATCATAGTATTACACAAGCACATATTTATATAGAACATATCTTTTCTTTTAAAACTTCTATATAAAAACATTATTCATTTTATCTTTGGGGGCCTAAGTGTTACACCATAAATATAAACATCATAGGTGCGTCGTCATGAGAGGAGTGCGATAGCTAGTCCTAAACCAAACATGACAAGTCTTACCTTTGGGACATCATAAGCATAAACATAAGATGTGCAACACTTAATTAAGTGATACATATATATAGATATACTTTTAACATACCTCGTCATTGAAACATTTGTTAAACATTCTTGTTGCAACAAGAGTTTTCATGAGAAAGCAATAGGTAAAAACAAACTTCAAAATTATCATAAAACATGTCCTCAAAACTTTTCCATAAACTTTTATCATATTATAGGTAAGAATGTAATTACTTGTCTTGCTTAGTTACTAAACCTTAACTTGGGTGACGTTACTGCGGTTCTTGGTGTGCTCGCCTTTTGGAGTATTCATGTCAATCATTCATATAATACATAAAATTAATATTCCTCTTCATGATATCATTTAATACTATATTACATCATCATATATCATTCTTAACAAAACAAAGCGTCTTTGAGTCACAAACATGCACTTAAAGTCAAGGAACATAAAGATAGAAAACTTAACCTTTATTGACTTGGAGAAATTAATCTCAACTTATAAGCATAAATAAAGTGTAAGAATTATTCCTTAACATAGCTAACATATATAAACATTATTCAAATTTTCTTCTCCTAAAAATATTAATCCCAAAATACCTTTTTCTAATTTTTAAAACATTCAAATAAATCTGTCAATAATAAAAATCGCCTGACCTTTAAGGATTCATAACCCTATATTTTTTAATTCACATTCAATTGGAGCATGAAAATTTGCAAGAATAAAGTTAACATATATATAATACCCAGATTTTTCTTTAGTTATAAAATTTTCACTTGATAATTAAAATACATCACATATTCAATACCATAAAATATGCTAGCAAAGTCTGGGTAATGAGTAGTCTTAATTAAAAGTTATGTATTAAATAATTTATGCCATAAAATAATTTATAAAAATTACTGCATATAATAGACTTAAAATTTCTAAAATTTAGCTTCAAATAAATTTGGAGTAACTCAAAACGCACATTCGAATTGAAAGTTAATATAACAACAGACATGCTAGACAATGAACATGCTCCCTTCAAACTTTTTTATAAAATCAAATATGTATGATTTGCTTCTAAAATTTTTATATGATATGTTTAACATATAAATATAAATTAAAAAATAATAAATTATGCAAAACACATTTAAAAATATGATTTGTCATCTCATGAATTACATAAAACATATCAGACAGACTTTTATAACCACCAAGTACTTGTTAATCAATGAATTTTATCTTAAAATATTATAAGGATATAAAGCGAAAACTTTACAGGCATTTAATAACATATCGACAATGATTTATAATTTTTTTCAAATTAAAAGACGCTTTTTGCTTCGTAAAATGGATTGCACAATACATAAATACAAATCTGCCAGCAATTAAAATTTTGTGAGCAGTGTTTGATTGAAAGGTCATAACCTTAAAAATATTTTGAACAAAAAATTATAAAAAATCCCAAACGTGCCTAACATATATATACATATCATATCCAAAAATCGTAACAAAATAAAATTATTTGATTTCAAAACATTACCAACCACCTTGCCGACAAAACAAAAACCTTAAAATTCTCTTATCACACTCTAATAACAAAACCTTATTTTCATGATATTATATGAACATAACTGCTTTCAATCATAAAGTAACATTGTTATAATCAAAGTAATAGAAAAATAATTTATTTTTCATACAAACATACATGCATTCACATTCACAATCATAAAAGAAAATTTTTTTTAATAAAGTTTATCACAAAACAATATATATCAATCATAAGAATTCAAAACCATGAAAACTTTAAACCATACCTTTAATTGTTATGTTTTCTTCAACAAAGACAAATTCTTGCACACAAAATCTCTAAATATAATTCCTTGTACTTTGGCTTGAAAGAAAATAAGAGTATGAATTCCTGGGTTTGAGAATTAGAGAGATGATTGAGGCTTTCTTGGAGAGATTTTTGAGAGAGGGTCAGGGAGAGAATTTTCCTATCTAGAAATTAAGAGAATGAAAACTTTTGTGGCTTAGAGGTATATTTATAGGTTTATGAGAAAGAATAGATTGGATAAGTATAGAAAACTTTAATCCTAATCTAATTAGATTTCCCCCTTTTTTAAATGGGTGTAATCTTAATCTAATTTGATTTTCTCTTTTTTAAATGAGTGTAATCCTTATCTAATTTAGTTTTTTTTCCCTTCTTTTTCTTCCCTTTTTGTTCTTTTTTTTCCTTTTCTTTTTTTTTTTCCTTCACGGGAATTGCCGTTTCTTTCACTTATTCCTTCATTTAAACAAACGTTATCATATATATATATATATATACATATATATATGTTAATATGTAATATAATATATAACATAATATAATGTAATATAAATATATCATAAGATAAATAATAATATTAACGTACGGTTATATGTATTATAATATAATATAATTTAATATAATAACAATGTAATATAATATCATTGTAATATAAAATTATTTATGCACAACAATAATAATTATTTTTATGACCTTAAAAATATTAATTTGCACATTATTTTCTTAGGCACTTTATATTATCTAATTTCTTAACGTCATGGTAAAAAATGCTACGCATGTAATTATTATGACATCATTAATATTATAAAAATAAGAAAATATACAACAAAATTCATGTCATCATCAAGAATATAATTCTAGGCACACATAACCTTGGTGCATTATAAAAATTATAAATTTAAGGCAAGTCGAAAACTCTTTTAAAAAAAAACAATACTTTAAACTTATCATCATTTTTGACATAAATATCACAAACACATCAATCCCACATGGCTGTCACCTACAACATTACTAAATAAAAAGTTAATTTACTTACTTAACATAAATAATAATAGCACTAAAATGTCACATTTTAACGTTAAATTAACATAAGTTTCCGTAAAAGAAAACGACAGGTGTTACAGTCACTTAGCTTTCTTAAATATCATTTATTATTTTTAATTCTTACTTACAAATAAGAAAAATACTGGGTATTTTTTTTTCTTAAACATACTTTAAAACTATTGCGACTTTTTTTACAATAGCTATTGAGACGTAGCTCAAAACTTAGCATTACAATCATTCAAAATGTTTCTTAGGACTTATTTACAAAACATTTACTTTCTTAAAACTTTTTTAAAACATCTTTTTTAAAAATAGTGAACTTTTCCTTCTTGTAGCAGAAAACTGTTGTAATGGTATCCATACCAATCTTCGTATCTCTTACTGTAACACCGAGATCTTCAACCGGTCTTGCTGGTCTTCTATAGAACTTCTTACAACATGAAGGAACTTGTAATGAGCTTTTGCTCAGTAAGTTCAAGCATATTCTCACAAAACATTAAAACATTCATTATAAAACTTTTTTCTTGAAAATCTTTCTTGTAAAATATTTTTCATAAACATTTCTTAAAAAACATTTTTTGAATTTTTTTCACAAAACATTCTTCATAAAAACATTATTTGAAAAGAATGCAGGCAATATCATAATGTATGATTATATTTATGCTCCATTATATATTTCAATTATGAGCTTCTTATTATCATTCTTAACTTACTTGAACTTCATATCATCATTCTTAGCTTTTCTTTATTTTATGAATTTAAGTGTTCGAACTAACACCATTAATTATGAGAGCATAATGCTTCCCTTGTGGAAAACTTAAGACCATTGAACAACGAGGTCATAACTTCAACATAGCTTGTAAAACTTACATCAAGGAGAATGGTATGACACTTACTTATCTTTAAAATATGGGTTTAGATTACTGATCTTATTGTGGCGTCCGGCCAGGGCATACTCCCTCAAGCCTCTATAGGACCCACCTTGCGAGGCCCTCGAACTTATGGCTCTTATTGGTAGACCATCCCCGTGCCGCCCACTCATCCGTACTGTCCCCTCAGGGATTTCTTTCGCTTCCCTTGGGTTCGAACCTCAAACCTCCCTTAAGAGGTTCTTATTTCCTTCTCGAGTACCAATTGAGCTAGTAGCTCAATTGATACTCGAGAAGGAAATAAGAACC
>CAMOHE010041005.1:0-14398 GCA_946598075.1 Artocarpus hirsutus | reverse complement strand
ATATATATATATATATGGTTTTCAACCAAATCTTTTTATATATAAGATATCTAAATCTAAATTCAAAAATAAATCACATTTATTTAAGAATGGAGTTTAAAATTAATCAATTAATTAATTAACTAATGCTCAGTTAAATGTGACAACATTTATCACACTATATTATGTGTCATAGAGAACATTTTTTTGTGTCACATTAATAACTCAAGTGTCAAATAATTAATTCAGAATTCAATAATTCTAAAATAAATATGTATAATTCATTCAATGCATAAATCCAATATAGTGTTACAGAGGTGGTATTGGGGATCTATGGACCTATAACCCAAGCTCCAATAAATTTGACAATTAATTAAATTCTTTGATTAATGTGTCAAATTTATTAGTTTTAGTGTTATTTTACTAAAAACCTGAAACTAAACTCTTGAGATTATAGTGAAATTACTCAAAGAAAATAATAAGTGAGTAGTCCAATGATATAATCATTACATATAAGTCAGTCCTCCATAAATAATTCATAATAAGAGCTAGGTTCAATATCCGTTCACCTCTCTTATTACATCTTTATTCTTGAGTTCTAATAATTTTTCTAATAAACAGTTAATTTATAATCTTATTATGAATGAGTGTTCTACTGTTCAAACCTTGAATTATCACACAAGAGAACTATTTTTCTAACTTCCATAAGGAAGGAATGGATTCCATATCTATATAATATTATTCCTAGCCATTTATTACATTATGTTTCCAAGATACTAAGTTATGATATGTACTTAGACAAATCTTACCATGCAAGTAAAAAAACATAATGTCATAAATAAGAGTCTAATAAATACTCAGATTAAGACTGTCAAATATATGATCATCATAGTGATAAATTTGAATACTCTATTTTGTAATGGATGATTATTAAAGATTCATAATTTATCTGGTCTAGTCCTATATAATCTCATTATATAAAGTACATTCAATCTGATGTCTCTACATTAATAGTCTGAATAATGACTATTCCATTTTAAATAAGATTGGACTGTACCTATAATATTTAATTAAAGATCCCAAACTTTAATTAATTATTACAGACTATTTAGATTATTATCTATAAATTTTATCCCTAAGCATATAACACTTATATGCTAAATTTATAGTTACATAAATAATTATGGAATTTTCTTGATGTTTATAAATGTATTCATAATACATATAAGCAACCAAAATAACTATAAAAGTCACTTTATTTATTTATTAACAATATGTACAATGTCACAGCTTTTAGGGCACTAAACCCAACAATCTCCTATTTGCCCTAAAGCAAGTGAGACATGTGTCTAAGACCTCTAAGCCTTCCAAGTATCCCTCAAAGCTTTTTGCAAGTAACGTCTTGGTGAAAGGGTCGACAAGGTTGTTTTTCGACGCTATCTTCACTACTTCTACATCACCTCGATATACTATTTCTCTGATCAAATGATATTTTCTCTTTATATGCTTTCCTCTTTTGTGGCTTCTAGGTTCTTTCGAATTTGCCACAACACCACTGTTATCACAATACAGTGTGAGTGGTTTATCCATGCCTAGAACTACTTCCAGATCATTTAAGAATTTAAGAAGCCAAACACCTTCTTTAGCTGCTTCACAAGTAGCCACATATTCAACTTCCATAATTGAATCAGCAATACAAGATTGTTTGATGCTTCTCCAAACTATGGCTCCACCACCAAAAGTAAACACTAATCCAGACGTAGATTTATGTGTGTCTTTGTCTGATTGAAAATCAGAATCAGTGTATCCAATGGGAATCAAATTGTCATCGGAATATACTAGCATATAGTTTCTCGTTCTCCTCAGATACTTGAGAATATGTTTAACCGCTACACAATGATCTAATCCTAGATTGGATTGATGCCGACTAACGATACCCACCGTATAGCAAATGTCAAGTCTTGTACACAACATGGCATACATTAGACTTCCTACTGTAGATGTATAGGGTACCTGTCTCATGTATTCTTCCTCTTGAGGTGTCTTAGGACACTATTCTTTTAAAAGATAAACTTCATGATGTGTAGGTAAATTACCTTTTTTGGAGTTTTGCATCGAAAATCTGATAAGCACCTTATCGATATACGATGCCTAAGACAATGCCAACAGTTTGTTCTTACGATCTCTTATGAGTTGGATTCCAAGAACATAACTTGCCTTTCCCAAATCTTACATTTGGAATTGGTTGGCGACCTATTTCTTTACATTAGATAATACACTTACATCATTCCCAATGAGTAGGATATCATCTACATATAGAACTAAGAAGACCACCATCTTATCTTTGATGTACTTGTATACACAAGGTTTGTTAATGTTTTGATCGAAACCATAAGATTTGATCAATTCGTCAAATCTCAAGTTCCAAGACCTTGAAGCTTGTTTGAGTCCATAAATGGAACTCTGCAACTTGAAAACTTTTTGCTCTTGACCTTTGACTACAAACTTTTCTAGTTGCACCATATGGATGCTTTCCTCAAGATAGCCATTCAAAAAGGCAGTCTTGACGTCTATTTGCCATATCTCATAATCAAGACAAGCAGCAATAGATAAAAGAATCTGAATGGATTTAAGCATAGCTACAGGCGAGAAAGTTTCTTCATAGTCAACTCCCTCCTTTTAGGTATAACCCTTTGCTACAAGCCTAGCTTTAAAGTCTCAACTTTCCCGTCCACTCCTCTTTCCTTCTTGTAAATCCATTTGCACCTTATGGGTTTTACCCCTTTAGGTAGGTCTACAAGTTCCCAGACTGAATTGGAGTACATTGACTCCATTTCAAGGTTCATAGCTTCCAGCTATTTTTTCATCTCAGAATCTTCCATTGCATCATGATATGTCAATGGATCATCCTCACCATTATTAGAGATAGCAACATGTGCTTCTCCACTTTCCCTCTAGCGAGCAGGTGGTCTCACAACCCTCCCACTACGTCGAGGTGGTATGACATTCTAATCGGGAGATGTGGTCTCCTTATTTTGTCCTTCGACAACGGTTATCGGTTGCAGTCTAATCTGATCAGAAAGTAACTCTTCAAGTAAAACTTTGCTACGAGGTTTATAGTTTGTCATATAATCATTCTCGAGAAAAGTGGCACTTACTGATACAAATACCTTCTTTTCTTGTGGACTATTAAACAACCCTCCCATCGTTCCCTTTGGGTATCCCACAAACAAGCATACTTTAGAATGTGGTTCTAGCTTCCTGGTCTTTCCTTTCAGCACATGTGTTGGACACCCCTATATACAGATACGTCGCATACTAGGTTTGTGACCATTCCATAACTCTAAAGGTGTTTTTGGAATAGACTTGGATGAAACTATGTTTAGAAGATATACTGTAGTTTGTAGTGTATATCCCCAAAATGAAGTGGGTAATGATGAGTAGCTAAGCATGGATCTTACCATATCAAGCAACGTCTAATTTCTTCTCTCTACAACACCATTTTGTTGTGGTGTTCCAAGTGCAGTGAGTTATGACAAAATACCATGTTCTATCATATAGTCCTTGAATTCAATATCAAGGTATTCCCCTTCTCGATCAAATCGAAGAGTTTTCACCGACTTTCCTAATTGCTTTTCAACTTTATCTTGGAATTCTTTGAACTTTCCAAAAGTTTCAGATTTCCTTTGTATTAGGTATATGTATCCATACCTTGAATAATCGTCAATAAATGTGACGAAATATTCATAATCACCATGTGCTTGTACATTCAATGGACCATAGATGTCCAAATGTATTAGCTCAAGTGGTTCCTTGGCCCTTTAGCTTTTGCAAAGAAAGGCCTCTTAGTCCTTTTACCTTCAAGACAAGATTCACAAACTGGTAGATAACTAACTTTTAGATCTTTTAAAGGACCATCCTTTACTAGTCTGTTAATTCTGTCAAGGTTAACATGACCTAATCTAAGGTGCCATAGGTATGTTTCATTATTAGAAGAAACCTTTTGCTTTTTGGGTTTTGGTTGTTCAACTTTGAACATTTTGGTATTGAGCAGTGATTTTTTGTTGGGCCTCAGGATGTAAAGCCTATTTTCCAGATACACAGAACAAATATCCGAACCATTTCTAGAAATATTAACATAATTTTATTAAAAGAAACTTTAAACATTTGTTCAAACAACCTAGAAATAGAAATCAAATTTCTACGAAAAATAGGAATGTAATAAACGTTGTCCAAAAATTAAAAATTTATTTCTAAAATAAAGTTTAACAACTCCCATTGCTCTTGCCGAAACAACCTCTCCCATTCCTATTCTCATCATTTATTCCCCGTTGACAAGCTCCTTTGAAGAACTAAGCATTGTTGTTCTTCTTTTCTTCGAGCTCTGAAGATATTTCTAGTAGTTTTTCTTCCAATGCCTAACTATGCCGCAGTGGAAACATTTTCCTTTGGGCTTCTTTTGCTTTGAGTTCTTATTGTTGCATTTGTTCTTCTTAGGTTGCCCTCCATTCTTAGATTTACCACTTCCTTCAATTCTCTTCCTCTTCTTATTCTTTGGAGCAGAAGAGGAGGGTTGAACTTCTACAACATTTGCCTCAGCTTCTTTAGTCTTTTCTTTCAAAATAGACTCGAAGGTTTGCAGCTCATTAAGTAACTCAATCATGTTATATTTCAGCTTGTTCATGAAATAGTTGGTTTTGAACTGAAGGAATGCAAGGGAAAGGGTTTCCAAAATCATCCCCACCTGTGGGGCTACCTTCATCTATGATAGCCCCATTCACCTCAGCCTCATAGAGATAGTTAACCATGTTGAGAACATATTCTCTGACCAAAATCCCTGCCTTTATTTTGGCATTCATTACCGAATTAACGGCTTTGTGACGTGCCTTTTTAGAAGGTTTCCCAAACATGTCTTGTAGAGACTACATTATCTCATAAGTGGTTTCCATGCTTTTGTGTTTTATCCTAAGCACGTCAGACATGCCAGCCAAAAGAAAACAACAGGCCTTGTTGTTTGCGTCGATCCAACTATCATATACTTCTCGTACATTACGAGGAGCATTGGAAACAAGAAATGGAGGACATTCCTCCGTCAGGACAAACATGTAATTTTTGTAAATTAGTACAATGTTCATGTTACTCTTCCACTTGACAAAAATTATCTCTAGTTAATTTTTCATTTGATAGAATAACGATGATTGGATTAGACATTGTTGCTGTAATAAATAAATACAATAACATAAAATAAACAGTTGCATAAACATCATAAATACATGTTTTGGAATGGTAAACATGATGCATATGAAAAACACACAAAAAAAAAATATTTTACTAATTCCACGATTATTCAATTTTAATAAATAAAATGCTGCTATAGGGTAGGTCAAATTATTTATGAATTGAATTGAGACATTCTCAATTAATAAATATATTCAAAATATCTCATATTTTCTATATTTATTAATAACCGTTTACATTTGGTCAATATATAATTAACAATTTAATTATATCCTTATGAGTATGACTCACTATTTTAGATTTTAATAACTTAACTCAAAATTACCGCCATAGGATAGGTCAAGCTTGAAATACATTGTAGAATCCTATCTCTTGAAAGCCAACCTTGTTATTGATTTAAATGATAGGGAGGATAAAATCAAAGCGTAGCGAGACGCCACCTAAATCTCACGGTGTTGTGCTAATAATAGAGACCGTAGGTTTTATTATCATATTACCTTATCCCACTTATTATTTTAAAAGATGTGTTTTATCTTATAAAACATCATATGTTTCATAACTCTAGTAAATAAAAACAATTTTTAATTACTAGGTTATATTATGTGTTAATAGAATCCCATCCTACTTATACTTAAATAAATTACCAAATTTTCTAAAAATATAAATTTATTATGAATTATCTAAGCTACCCAACATTAAACAATTTAAAATTAGATAACTTAGAACTAATGTGAATTTTACCAAGTCTTAACTATTAAAACTAAATTCACATTATTTAGGTTGATTAGTAAATTAAGATTCTATAAAACCAACCCAATTAATTTAATCTCATTAAATTAATTCTAACACATATTAAATCATTTTATAAACACCTTTATAAAAAAAAAATAATATGCAAGTGTATGCATGTTATGTTACAATAACTATACGTGGGCACTTTCCTAGATGACATGTTAAAATACATGAACATGTTATCATAATCATCACATGAAAATAAAGCATGAAAATAAACAATGGATTTTTAACCGGGTCCTTTTGGATAATTAAAATTACAACCCATAAAAAAAATAAGGGGAAAAAAAATTACAAAGGTCTTCTTGTAAGTTATATATAATTCTCTGTTCCAATTTTGCAGTCTTCATCGGGTGGTTTACTGTGCAACAATCTGCTAGGCTATCTTTGAAATTTGATAGGCCCAAAGTTCTCAACTGAGCCAAAAGATCTAATGGACTTTTCTTCATTGCTCCACGTGCAGCTACCATTTTTTTTGCTGAAGAAGCCCATGTGCAGGTGCAATTAGTATGAATATGTAATTATTATCTTCCCTCTTATGATATGACCATTCACGTATAGCAAGTGAAGGAAAGGATAATAATAAAAACATAGAAAAGAAATAATAATAATAAATTACAAAAAAGCATATGCCCCTTTATTGGTCTACATAGATTTGATCTAATCAATTTGAAAATAAAATTATCAATCTAAAAGGACTATATAATTAACGACCAAAAATCCATTCATTAAACAACCATTCATCACATGAATAAAAATTACAAAGATGCAAAGTGCCTACAAACATGCATAAAAAAAACATGATATTATCAAAATAAAATCATATTAATTAAAACTATATATGCTATAACCCGCTCTGATGCCATTTGTTGGAATTAAAATATGAAAAGCAACGGAAGAAACAGATCGTTGACAAACAAAAATTTTCTGAAAACTTTGTTCATCGAGAATAGATATATAATTTTCATTAATAATAGAAAGCTTTGGGAGTTTTAGTAACCTTTTTGAAGACTATCAGGATATCCTAGCTTTCTTCTTTGATACCACGATCTTCCAATCAAGGCCTCCACACCAATGGAAAGACGAGTGGGCGTCAAACTGCAAAAATAAATTTTCCTCACACTTTTTTGAATCTGCTATGTACTCAACAATGAGATAGCAGACTTTTTTTTTTTTCAGAGAAGAACTCTCAGTTTTTCTCTCTAAGTATTCTACAAAAGTTACATGAATGAAAAATCTCCTGAGATAACTGTTATCTCTCCATTTTTATATCAGAGCCATTAGAATTTTTTAATTAATTTCAAATTTGAAATAACCACCATATCAGATATATGGGAAAAAGGATATATTTTACATGATTCTTATTTTTTTCCCTTTCCCTTTTATTTTATTGTTAACCGAATCACGTATTGATTCTTTTAACTTCACGAGATATATATATATATATATATATATAACTTGGACTTTATGCTTACTTCATGATATATATATATATATTAAAAGTTAAAAGAATCACATACGTGATTCGGTTAATAATAAAATAAAAGGGAAAGGAAAAAAAAATAAGAATCATGTAAAATATATTATTTTCCCATATATCGATATGGTGGTTATTTTAAATTTGAAATTAATTGAAAAAGTACTACTGGCTCAGATATAAAAGAAAGAGATAACAGTTATCTTAGGAGATTTTTCATTCACATAATTTTTGCAGAATACTCAGAGAGAAAAACTAAGAATTCTTCTCTGAAAAAAAAGGTCTGCTATCTCATGTGTTGAGTACATAGCAAATTTAGAAAAGTGTGAGGAAAATTCATTCTTGCAGTTTGACACCCACTTGTTTTTCCATTGGTGTAGAGGCTTGGAATGGAATATCGTGGTGTCAAAGAGGAAAGCTAGGATACCTTGATAGTCTTTAAAAAGGTTATTAAAACTCCCAAAGCTTTATATTATTAATTAAAATTATATATCTATTCCCGATGAACAAAGTTTTCAGAAAATTTTTGTTGGTCAACGATCCGTCTCTTCCGCTACGTTTCATATTTTAATTCCAACAGCGTGGACAAACTCTTTTTATTGCATCAAATGAGAGGACACTAGGATTCTTTTCTCCTCTTGCTGTGAGGCAACAAACCCTTCTCTACAACATATCTTCTTGTTTGATCATGGTAACTTACGATTCGTGTGCCACTACCATTGGAATGGGAAATTTTCTCAAAAAGCATTTCTGTGATCCAAATCGCCCCTTTCTAATTTTGATTCTTAATGAACTCTTATTTTTAGGTACAAATTGGCATACTCATCATGTTGGAAATAATTCCCATAAAGTATGGGCTAATATATTAAATAAATATGTATTAATGCTATCAGATAAGATTAGCCTAATTTAAGTGATCTAATAAAGTGTAAAGTTTTGTTAAAGCATCTCATAAAGTGTGGGCACAAAGTTATGTGTAGAGACCTAAAGTCTAATTTCTATTTTTATGATGGGCCAAAATGGAAATAAGACAAATTAAGGAATAATTTACAAAAGGGTCATGGTCCCTAAGTCATATGGTACCTATCTTTTCTAGCATCCCATAACTAGAAAAGAGAGAAAAACTTCCTCTTAGAGAAACTAGACTGACTCAGAAGATTAAGAACCAAAAATTCAACTATTCAAATGGATTCAGGTGTGCTTCCACTAAAATTTTTGATGAATTAACATGAGTTTTAGGATTTAATGATGGTTTTTATTTGTAAAGTTGTCCCTAACAAGTGGCATCGGAGCCCCCTCATGTTGAATCATTGAAAAATATTTTCTCAAAATTTTGGTTGAATTTGGCTTTATAATTATATATGTTTCATTTTTATAAATGATTTCGTTGAAGTCGTTGATCATACAGCAAACAAGAATTTGATATAAAGGATTTCATATATATATATATATTTGTATATACAAACGATTGAATATATATTTGTGTGATTAAATTTGAAGAAATTTATTGTTTTGATTATTTGGAAGCCTGCATATTTAGAGGCATTTTTTCTCTCTCATTAATGGCTGCCAATTTAAAAAAAAAGGGTTTAAATTGGCAAAACCGTTTTGGTAAACTGTGTGATTACACTGCTTTACCAAATTAGGTTTGTTTCAGTTGTGCCCGAAATTTGTTAAGCCCATAAGCTATTATAAGAAGAAATTGGGTGTAGGTCAAATTTTTGGGTTGGTTTTAAATGTTGTGTCAAATAATGGGTCATTGGGTTTGGGTAATTGAGTTGGGATAAAGAGTTGGATAGGGTTAACCCATCCATATGGTACCCGACTCGTAGGGAGCCGACCCAGTTTAACTTAGTATTCTGATTTTGACTGTTGATTATTGACTTTGACTTTGATAGTTGACTTTGACTTAGACAAAAAATAATAATTTTTTTATTTTAATTTTGGTCAATTTTTGGTATAATTTTAAATTCAAAAATTGGTGTTTTATATGTATTTCAAGATGAATTAATTGAAGCAACATGTCACCAAAGTGGCCTCTCTTGTGGAAATTAATTTGTTTTGAAATATAAACGGTTGTGTTCATACAACTTATGTGAATATTGACCGGCCTAAAGGAAGGCTAATATTTGGCAAAATTACATGTACACCTGTGGTAATAAACACGTGATAATTATTTGGTTATTTACATGTGAACAATAAATCAGCCTAAATAAAGATTTTATTGTTTGACATGTTCTTATTGTCATTATTTGATTACTACACTAAGAGTACCACTTACAAGTTAATATTTTTGTCCAAAGACTAAATATTAATGTTGTGCTAGGTATCTTGTGATGGGTCCTAGCATTATTTGAATTTATTTAAGTATGACAAGGAACTCATGTGAGCGTCTTGTTTTGTTGTTTTGTTCTCTGTCAGTTACAAGTTTTGTTTCTAATATTTCTGCTAGCATCAATTTGATTCCCATGCTTAATGGCACAAACTTCAAGGCATGGCAAGTGAACGTTATGCTTGTTTTTGGTGTTATGGATCTAGACCTTGCGTTGAAGGTTGAACGGCCTCCTGACCTTACGGATAACAGTTCCTCTAATGATAAGAGGGACATGGAAAGGTGGGACTATTCGAATCGCATGAGTCTAATGATCATGAAGCATGCTATTCTTGAAACTTTCAGGGGCACTATGCATGAAAAGGTTACTATAGCCAAAGGTTTTCTTGAAGAAATTGAGAAGAGGTTTGCCAAGAACAAAAAGGCTAAAACAAGTACGCTTTTGGCAAACCTTATTTCAATGAGGTATAAAGGAAAAGGGAACATAAGGGAGTACATCATGGATATGTCTCATCTTGGTTCAAAACTAAAGGCACTCAAGTTAGAGCTATCTGAGGACTTACTCATGCATTTAGTTTTGATATCTCTTCCTACATAGTTCAGTCAATTTAAGGTGAGCTACAACTGTCAAAAGGATAAATGGTCCATTAATGAGCTCATCTCATATTTTATGCAAGAAGAAAAAAGGCTAAAGCAAGAGAAGACAGAAAGTGCTCATTTGACCACAACCTCTAAGTACAACAAAAAGAAAAGGAAGAAAGGTAAGGAAGCTACAGGTGTGGCACCACAGAAGAAACAATAGAAGGGACAATGTGATGAATTTGCCTGTTTCTTCTATAGAGGAATGGGACAAAAGAAGAAGCAACATACCAACTATCATGCATGGCATGTAAAGAAAGGTACACTTTTTAATCTAGTTTGTTCTGAGGTTAATTTAACTTCTGTACTAAGACACACCTGGTGGATAGATTCCAGTGCTACTATTCACATAAATGTGTCTATGTTAGGTTGCTTAAGCTACTGAAAGCCAAGTAATGGTGAAAGATACATCTATGTAGGCGATGACAAGTCATTGGAAGTAGAGGCAATAGGAACATTTATGTTATTATTAAGGACTATATTTTATTTGGATTTGAATGAGACTTATGTTGTACCATCATTTAGACAGAATTTGGTTTCTATTTTTGTATTTGACAAATTTGGTTATTTTTGTTCATTTGGAAATAGTCAATTTAGTCTTTTTCAAAATTTGAAAGTTATTGGATCTGTTTGTTTATCTGGTTATGATAGCCTTTATTTGTTTAATACGGTTGCCTCATTGAAACCTTGCATATAAGTACACGTGGTGTAAAACAAAAATCAACCGATTAGAATTTCTATTCATTATGGCACAGGAGATTAGGCCATATCTCCAAGTAAAGAATTAAGAGACTTGTGTCTAATGGAATTCTTGATCCCCTTGATTTTATAGATTTTAAAATTTGTGTTAATTGCATAAAGGAGAAATAGACAAACATAAGGAGAATAGGTGCCAATAGGACCTCAGATGTGTTAGAACTAATTCATACGGATATTTGTGAGCTATTCCCTACAGATTCTTGGAATGGTCAACAATATTTAATTATGTTCATTGATGATTTTTCACGATTTGGCTACCTATCTCATTCATGAGAAGTCCCAGTCACTGGATGTGTTCAAGAATTATAAGGTTGAAGTTAAAAACCAACTCAGTAAAAGAATTAAAGGCATCAGATCTGACCATAGTGGAGAATACTATGGTAGATATGACGAATCATGTGAACAACGTTCAGGACCATTTGTTAAGTTCCTGAAGGAGTGCGGTATCATCCTATAATACACCATGTCGACATCACCTAGCATGAATGTGTTGCTATGAGGTGAAATAAAATACTGAAGGACATGATGAGGAGTATGATTAGTCATTCTACTTTGCCAAAATCTCTCTAGGGAGAAGCCATAAAGACTGTAACTTACATACTTAATAGAGTTCTAACTAAAGCAACTGCCAAAACCACTTATGAGCTTTTGAAAGGCAAAAGGCCTAGTTTGAATCACTTGCACATTTGGGGTTGTCCAGCTTAGGCAAGGCCTTATAGGCCAAATGACAAGAAACTAGACTCCAAAACTGTCAGCTACTATTTTATTGGATATTCTGAGAGGTTAAGGGGTTATAAATTTTATGATCCCATGACTAAGTTAATTTTTGAGATGCGAACTGCTCGATTTTTTAAGGATGTCGAGCTTGTAGGGGAAGATAAGGTTAAGGACTTTGTTTTTGAAGAGGAATATGTTGATATTCCCACGACTGTTATTGACATTGATTAGGCTCTTATTCCTGACATTGTTCAAGAAGCAGAACCAAATCAAGACAATGTCGGAGAACCTCCTATTCCAGAAATTGTTCCAGAATAATAAACTCTACCACCTCAAGAACTTATGTCATTAAGAAGATCCACTAGAGAAAGGTGAAGTGCGATTCCTGATGATTATATTATATTCTCTAAGAATATGAGGTTGACATTAGAGTGGTAGAAGATGATCCAATCAACTTCCATCAAGCCATAGAAAGTTCTAAATCTTAAGAGTGGATTGATGCCATGAATGAGGAAATAAAGTCCATGAAAGACAATGACGTCTGGGATCTTGTCTCATTGCCTAAAGGTGCGAAACCCATTAGTTGCAAATGGATATTTAAGACCAGGAGGGATTCAAAGGGCGATGTGGAGAGATATAAGGCTCATCTTGTTGCAAAGGGCTTTACTCAAAAGGAAGGCATTGACTATAAAGAGACTTTCTCTTCAGTTTCTTCGAAAGACTTTTTCAGGACGATAATGGCATTGGTAGCACATTTTGATCTTAAGCTTCATTAAATGGATGTTAAGATTGCATTTCTAAATGGCGACATTGATGAAATGATTTATATGGTGCAACCAAAAAACTTTGTGTCGAGAGACTCAGAGCAAATGATTTGCAAATTAAAGAAATCCATCTATGGGCTTAAACAGGCGTCTCGTCAGTGGTATTAAAAATTTCATTAGGTTATCATCTCATTCAGTTTTGAGATGAATATGGTCGAAGATTGTATATACCATAAGTTTAGTGGGAGCAAGTATATTTTCCTAGTTTTATATGTCGATGACATTTTACTTGCCAGCAATAATATAGGCTTATTGCATGAAACCAAGAGATTTCTATCAAAAAAATTTGAGATGAAGGATCTGTTGGGTTTTGTTGGATTTTGTGATTCAAATAAGTAGCAAAAAATTAAAATTAATTCTCACAAAACCATTGCAAGATCCATGCAATTTGATTAGATTGATAAGAAAGTCATTGAATTTTATCAGGATAACAAAAGGGGCAAGATTTCTAGAAGGAAGAGAATGGGTTCACTCTGGTGACACCCTAACTCGAGCTTTTTGTATTCAAGATCGAATTCAGACATTGTTACTTAGAGTAATGTTCTCTGCAAGTATCCACATAAACATACTCTCTTAAAAACAAATTGGTGTGCTAGCACCCTCTCCTTTGCGTTAAATGACTCTCTATAATTTTAGAGTTTTAATGTTTTTCGCCTTTTAGAATGAGAGAATGCCTTTTCTTTTCTTAATTCAGTGAGAAACTCTAAAACCAGATATATATATATATATATATCTATTGACTTCGAGGTAGAGTCAGATTTAAACTAGGGTAAACTGTAATTCGAATATGATTAAGAGAATCTAGATAAGTTGTAACATCCCGAAGTTAATTAAATGGTATTAGAATGATAAATGGTGGATTAGTGTGCCTTAATGAGCATTTTAAAATTAATTTGAATGTTTTGTGGAAATTTAGTAACCTTGCATAATTTTACTTTTTAATGATTATTAGTTACCCTAAATTGTTTTCCATTGTTAATTTAAATTTTTACAAAGCAATTTGATTTGAAAAGTGGTGTGCTGTTGCACATAGTTCTGTGCAACCACTTTCTCTATTTTCCTCTATTTATTTCATTTTCTCTCTTTTTCCTCCCATTTCTCTCGCTCACCCCTCTCTCGTCACTCTCTCTCAATCTCTCAAAATTTTTGAAACAAATTTCGTTTTCAAGCTTCGGGCTAGGAGATCGAAGGCTCGGGAACAAGATTCAACAACAAAAAACAACGTTTTCAAGCTTTGATTCGAGGTTAGATTTTAAAACTCAAAGTTTTTCTATTTTTCAAGATTTTCTTGCATTTTGGAATTTTAGAGTTTCTAAGCCTAGAAAAGCTTCAATCTAAGTTAGATGGACTTAGATTAGCTAGAATGTAAACTTCATTTCATCAAAAACGGATTAGAATCAAGATTTTTCATTTTTCATCTATTTTCTCTATTTTCGGATTTTTGTAAAAATCTTGTTTAAAACTTGTTTTAAATCACTAAGAAGTGTTCTATTAGGATTTTCTATTGTTTGTGATGATTATCCATGCCTGGGAATTGAGAAAACAGGTTAGATTTGAGGATTTGAATTCAGGACTGCCGAGACCCGTGCGTGGAAATTTCTGGAATTTCCCAGATCGGCAGGCCGAACTTCGTGTTCGACA
>CAMOHE010041004.1:0-22813 GCA_946598075.1 Artocarpus hirsutus | reverse complement strand
GTTCGGCAGGCCGGATTCAAAGGATCGGCAGGCCAGATTCATCCGACCGGCAGGCCGAACTGTGCAGTCCGGCAGGCCGAAGCAGGGGAACCGGCAGGCCGACCGAGCCAAGGAAAATTTTGTGATTTTCACCTGTTTTAAACTGTTTTGAATCCTGATTTAAATTTCAACTTTGTACAATGATTTTATAAACCTAAATGGCACACTAGGACACCATGAGATGATTTAGTATCATAGGATACCTCGGGTTAGATACTAATGAGCTAAGTTACTATGCATTTAGGATTTGCGCGTGGATCCGCGGAGCTAACGTATAGCGGACCGGGATTACGGTGTGAGACATCGGTACGAGTATTGAGGTAGGACTTCTACCCCTTCTTGGATAGCCATTTTTAAATATTTTGGCCTCAAATGGATTTTTACGAAAATGTTTTTAAATGACTTGTTGATAAAGGATTTTCATTATCTGTTTTCTGAAACAGCAGATTGAGATGGATTTTATAATAAGCTTCATAATGAATATGAATGATTATATATGGTAAGGAAGAGATTTTATGAATCAGAGAGATATATATGTATATATATATTTTAGGGCATGATGCCATCTCAGAGATCGGGTTGTGTAGTGAACAACCTTGGGGGCAGGTCCCGAAACCTAGCTGGGCCACTACGGTGCTGAGTCATGTATGGTTTGCCCAGGAAAGGAAAATGGTACTTTTTGATTGATTTATTTGAATCATTCTGATAAGATTATATTTTATTTAATTTTACATTTAATTATTTATTCGATGATTGTTCCAGTTTATTTTTATATGTCTATTTGATTTACGCAATTTCTTTTAAAGTTGAATAATTTTCTAAATATAGTCCTACTGAGCCTTTCGCTCACATCTTATCTGTTTTAAAATCTTAACCCTAGGTGGATATCAGCATAGGTTTGGAGAAGAGTCCGCCGACCGTACTTACGATCAGTAGAAGTATTTGGTAGGTTAACTTATCATTCAAGGCATGTAAGACTTAAACTTCTCTTTTATTCTGGACTGTGGTTGTATCATAATATTGTCAGTACCATATGTGTGTGCACAATATGTGGGCTAGTGGGACTCATACGCGTTCTACCCTATATTTAATTATTTTAATGTTATTTCTATCTGTTTAATTATCATGATGATTCATTTATTTCTTTAACTTATTTATTCAAACGATTTTAAAAATTATCACATTTTTATTCATAAATTCCCTACTAAAACCGTGATTTTTAACTAAATCTTTACTTAATTCATTTAAATAAACTACCACGTCACCTCCCGTACTCCGGGGCGTGACAGTTACTATTGGGTTACTATATATGATTTTCCTGGTTATGTTTTTCTTACACTATTCACTAACCAATTTAGTCAAAAACAAACCGAACCTCTCTTTTACAAAAAGTCAGTGTTCAGTTTGTATTTCTAAAATCCGACCGTTGAAAACCCTTAGTTCGAAGGATCGCCAACAAATTGATCACTTAGCTTTTTGCAAATATAGAAGTATTTCATGTTTTTCTTTTTGTTTTTTTTTGGTGTAAAGGCATTTTTTTCTATAATTGATAAAATCTCATTTTAAATTGTGCTTGAGTGAAAAGATTATTGATAAATTAAACAAAAATATAAAACCCTGCTCTAGGGGTAAATAATTTGTTCCTAAAATGGTTGCTTATGAATGTGTAAAAAGAATGCAAGTATGGTGTCGTTTCCTCCATTTGTTAGGGTTGTAGAATCGATGGGGAAGAAGGGCTATATGTTCTCTTTCTTTATTTCTTACTTTCTTTCTTTGTCTTTCTTCTCTTTTCTTTTCTTTTGTTTGTTTGTTTGTTTTTCTTTTTTTTTTTTTTTGATTCCTCTTTCGTTTGTCAAAGGTAAACTAGAAATGATTTTTTATCCCAAAAGAAAACGCTACTGAATGTAATGATTTCTAAAAAAAATACTACTTATCATTTTGTTCTTTGAAAAACAATGCGCTTTTAATTATTAGCAAAGAGAAAGGAAGAAAAAGAGAGAAACAAAAATGCCGAGTATTAAAAGCAATTCTCTGACAGATAATTGGATTCTCTTGTGCTACTAATTCCTTGTATTTCCAATCACTAATTAATTTCAAACGTTTCTCAAATTCTCCTTGCTTCAATTATAATTTCAACCGGTTTAAACCAAAAAACATACCATAAAAAGGACTTTAGAGTTAAAATCCATTCATTTATATGCAACTTCCTCCAACGAGGGGGACAGGAATTTAAAAAACAAAAAGAAAGAAAAAAAAGAAAGGAAAATGGCAAGTAGCGGGCAAGAGGCGCCGCCGTACAAGCCGTACCGACAGCTGAAGATCCTACGGGGTCCCGAGCGCGCCGTCTCGTGCGTGAAATTCTCGAACGACGGAACCCTTCTGGCCTCCGCCTCCCTCGACAAGACCGTCGTGATCTGGTCCTCCGCCACCCTCTCCCTCCTCCACCGCCTCGTCGGCCACTCCGATGGTGTCTCCGACCTCGCCTGGTCCTCCGACTCCCACTATATCTGCTCCGCCTCCGACGACCGCACCCTCCGCATCTGGGACGCCCTCTCCCCTGGCGGCGAGTGCGTCAAGACCCTCCGCGGCCACTCCGACGTCGTTTTCTGCGTCAACTTCAACCCTCAGTCCAACCTCATCGTCTCCGGCTCCTTCGACGACACCATTCGCGTTTGGGAGGTCAAGACCGGGAAATGCCTCCACACGATTAGGGCTCACTCCATGCCTATTACCTCCGTCAACTTCAACCGCGACGGATCCCTCATCGTCTCCGGCAGCCATGATGGCTCTTGCAAGATTTGGGACACCTCCGGCGCTTGCCTCAAGACGCACGACGACGATGACGCCCCAGCCGTTTCCTTTGCTAAGTTCTCTCCCAACGGCAAGTTCATTCTCCTCGCCACTCTCAATGACACTCTCGTATGTTCTTCCTCTTCTTCTTCTTCTTCTTCTTCTTCTTCAAATTATGAATTTTTCTTCAGCTATCTGAATTAGGGTTCTTCTTCTTCTGCTGCTGCTGCTGCTGCTATTTTCAAGTTATGAATTTTTCTTTAGCTATCTCAAATTGGGAAAAAAGAGTGAAACTTCCTCTGTTTTCAAATCATGAATCTTTCTTCAGCTATCTGAAACGGTGTTCTTCAAATTACGAATTTTTCTTCAGCTATCTGAATTAAGGTTCTTCTTCTTCTGCTGCTGCTGCTATTTTCAAGTTATGAATTTTTTTTTAGCTATCTGAAATTGGGAAAAAAGAGGGAAACTTCTTCTGTTTTCAAATCATGAATCTTTCATCAGCTATCTGAAATGGTGTTCTTCAAATTATGAATTTTTCTTCAGCTATCTGCAATTGGGAAAAAAAATGAAACTTTATGGTGGGAAATTTATGCTTTTAAGTCCAGTTGGTTAATTGCTCCTATTCTTCTTCGTCTTCTTCTTGCTGTTTTCAAAGTATTAGTTTTTCTTCAGCTGTCTGAAAAGGGGAAAGAGAATAAAACTTTATGGTGGGAAATTTATGCTAGGTTAGGACTTAGATATTTGGGAATAATGTAGTTGCTAATTGAGTTTCAAGTGTTCGACTTGCTTTTTATATTTTGTAGTAGATTAATGGCTGGATATTGGAATTCAATCCCATTCTGCAATACCTTAACGTTTGATTCTTCCTTTCTTGTTTATATTTCTGGGATTCAAAAACTAGAGCTTTTGTTTTACTTTTCCTGTTTACTGTAATGATCCTCTTCGTTTGTTTACTTTGGGATGTGGGCTTAGCTATCAAACAGAATGGAAACCAGGGAAAAAATGATTTTCTTCGTTGCGCTCTTGTCGTCTAGTTGCTTGGCTTTTGTTAGTACTCAACCACCCACCTTGTTTTTTTCCTACGTGTAGAAGCTGTGGAACTACTCAACCGGGAAATTTTTGAAAGTTTACACTGGTCATGTTAACAAAGTATACTGCATACAGTCGACATTTTCCGTCACGAATGGAAAATACATTGTTAGTGGATCGGAGGATCGGTGTGTTTACTTGTGGGATCTCCAGCATAAAAATATAGTTCAGAAACTTGAGGGCCACACTGATACTGTCATCTCGGTTTCCTGTCACCCTACCGAGAACAAAATTGCCTCCGCAGGCCTCGACAATGATAGATCTGTGAGGATTTGGGTTCAAGATTCCTAAACTACTGAGACACTGTAGGAGTAAGCATATTCATCCTATATAGATACTGGAAATTAAGCTTTTGCACTTATACATTATCGTTTCAAAGTATCATGCCCAAAACGATTTGTATACCTTGAGCTAGTGATTAATGTATTTTTGCCTACTACTTGGGAAACCTAGGATTCTTAGACATGTGTGAACGGTCAAACCTGCTCTGCTTCATATCACATCCATAAGCTTGTTTGAGGCGCAGCATCTATAGCTCTTAGAGGTGCATTGGAAGATAGAGGAAAACCAGTACTGATTGAATATTTGCATTCTAGACGTTACTACTTTGTGTTGCTTCTTTGCTTGGTATGGTTTGTCCAACATTTTGTTCTATTAGCAGAATTTTTTGTGTTCGAATGGTTTTCTTTTGAGATTTAGGACGAAAGTTTTGAAATCATATATCATGTTGTAACAAGTTTGCAGCATAGATCCATGCTCTGCAACGACTATTTTGCTTTTATGTTTAGATATAGAAATGGAGCAAAGTCCATTTCCAGTTTGAGCTGTGGGGAAATTGACAACATCTGCCGGTATGCTCATATCACAATATGAAATGAAAATAGTATTGTAAGCTTTTTGTTCATTCTTGGCTTTGATAAGTACAATTAAGCCTTTATCATTTATGGAAGTCCTCGTGCATGTCCCTCTCTCCTTTTTTAATTTCCTTTTTCCCCTATGTTTTTATTTTTAACCTTTTCCATTGTTTCAGAGCTTGCACCGTCATTATTTGTTTCTTATTTCTTCTGTGCCCATTGCGTTTTCCGCATTGGCTGTCGTTTTTGCGTCTTAGTTCTCTGTTTACTTGTAGCTTTATACATTCTTCTTGTTTAAATATAATATGTCGTGTTCTGAACTTTTGTTATTCATTGCCTCATATTTCGTCGTCGTTTAACCCCTTTAATCCCTTCGGCGTCACTTGGTTTTTGTCGTCATTTTTTAGTTTTTCTCATCTATTGTCCTTTATTCCTCTTTGTTGTTTTTAACTTGTCTTTTCTTAAGGTTTTGTGTGTCTGTCTATCTCGTTCTCCTTTTATTCCCGTATTTTATTGTCGTTTTTGTCATGTTGTGTTGGTTTGTGTTTGTTGTCGTTTCGTTCTTTTCGCGTTTTTATTTGTCCTCTTTATTATCCTTGATTCTTTATTGTCGTTTTTCCAAATTTTCAGTCACTACCTTGTTGCCATACATTACCCCCACTGTCGGTCCTTTGACATTTCCTTGTTTTAGATTTCTGTGTTTTGAGTGGTGGCATTTTGTTGTCAGTTTACTCTCTTAGGTACGTTATTTATCTATTGCCTTCTTGTCGTTTTTATATCTTTGGCGTTACTCTTGATGTCGTTTCATTTTCCTTTATTATTGTTTCTACGAATGAAGTTTTAATAAGGAAGTTTTGATGAAAGATATGTTATATATGAACTTGTGTTGAGTGCACTACTATGATGATGATGGTTATAAATATGATGTTACTTTATGATTTCATGAAATGTTTTATGCTGTGGATAGGAAAGTATACTTACTAAGCTTTTGCTTACTTACGTTTACATCATGTTACAGATAAAGGTAAAAGAGTTATGGAATAGGTGGAGGACAAGGATTGGCTTGTGAGCTATGAATGATGGATTGAAAATAAAAGATAGCCGAGAAGAGAATTTAAAGTTTATAAAATGTGTTTTTTATTTCCTTGTATGTTTATTTTCATGCTGTGATATAATAAGACTTCTTTTATGTTTTCTTTGTTTTGCAGTAGATTGGCCTTCCAATCATTATGGATCAGACTGCCAATGTTGGCATTGGCTTATCGATTATCTTGTATTGGCTTGCCGATCTAAGTGTTTTAAAACTCCAATTTTGCAGAGTCTTAGAAGACTTGTCGATTGTTGAAGTTTGATTGCCGGTCATGTTCAGCCTATTGAACTGTTTAAATAGATTTGAAAGGTTGTTTTAAATTTTATTTAAATTATGGTCTCATTATTTTGGTGTTGGTAAACTATTTACGAAGTACATATATATAAGTAGTTTTAATAAATGTTTTTATTAAAAAAGGGTATGTATGGATCCTAGGGATATGTTTGTCAAATTATGTTTTTAATTTAAATAGTTTTTTTTAAATAACTATAACAAGGACGAATGTAACGATATCTGTGACGTCCGTATCGGAGCGTTACGGGCTTTGTTATCAACGAGAATTTTTGTTTTTAATTCATATTGCCACACATCAACTCAAGTCCTCTAAGTAAGTATATTTTAAGTTCATTGTTATGGATGTAAGTTAAATAATAAGTATAAGATTTAATTGTATAATGAGAAACGCCCTAGTGCATAATTTAGTAGTGAAATCCTGTCTTATCTAATAAATTGAAAGATTATTTCTAAGCTCATAATTCTTTTAGGAAATCAAAGATGCAAGGCCGTAGAAGGATTCAAACTCGTGCTTAAGCCACTGCTACTAATGACGCTACTAATGAGGACCAAACCAATGAAAGACTGATGATGATGGTTGCTGAACTACAAAGGCAACTCTAGGATCAAAGGAGAGAGATCGAGGAGCCAAGGAGGTGAAAGACAAGGTGAGAACATGTCACCTTCTCCTTAGCCACCAAGAGAGGAAGTCCCAGCTCCTGTTCTAGAAGCAAGACCTGCTTATCAAGAACCATTATTAGTCAGATGGAACAGAGTTAAGCCAGTGGACTTTGAAGGTTCTAAGGATCCCTTGGTAGCTCAAAGATGGTTGAAGACAATTGAGGGCACTTTGAAGCTCATGGGTTTCATAGAAAATGAGAAGGTCCTCTATGCCTTATATTGCTGCACCATGGAGGCTAGAATCTAGTGGGATGAAATCGAACAAAGCAGGAATATAGATTAGATGACATGGGCTAATTTCGTTCGTGAATTCAACATAAAGTTCTTCCATATGAACATTTCTTGGAAGCATTACAATGAGTTCGAGAACCTACACTAAGGAGACATGTCAGTTATCGATGTAGTGACAAAATTTGACCAGTTGGCATGTCTTTGCCCAGGGATAGTTAGTGATGATAGTGAAACGGTCAAAAGATTGATCAGAGTCCTCAGGCTAGAGATTGCAACAATTGTTGATGGGGCAAGTCCTCCCAGCAACCCAGAACAGATTGTCTTGAGGGCACAATGAGCTAAATTTCACCTGTCAAAGTTAAGAAGAAAAGCAAGCTCAACCAGGTTAACCGACAAACAATGCAAACACTTAGAACTGACCTCAAAACAGAAGCAACAATAGCAACAACAGCTAGAACTGGAGAAACAATAAGAGGAAAGGCAACTCTCAAAACCAACAGAGTCAAGGTAATAAGAAGCATAATGGTGGACAGTACAACAAAAATAATAGGCAATACAACCATGTGCCAAATGTGGGAAAAAACATCCAGGTGAATGTGGTTTGAGGACAAACCAATGTTTCATCTATGGATGCAAGGACCATTTTACCAAGAACTGCCCCAATCAAACTAATGTTCAAGCTCAGTAGAGAGCTCCTCATGCCCAACTCCTTCAGATGCAAGCTACCTCAGGGGGACCGTTGATTAATTAGGGAAGACTTAAAGCCCCACCTACCAATGCCCGCATTTATACAATGACGAAAGAATGAGTGGCTGCTGAAGCCTCTAATGTTGTCACAGGTCAGATTTTAAGTCTTTCTTTTAATGTACATGTTCTTTTTGATATAGGTGTCACGCATTAATTTGTATCCTCATCCTTTGCTAAGAAGTTAGGAGTACATTTAGAACCTATGAGACAACGGTTCACAACAACATTACCCTCTGAGGAAGTGATGATGTCTACGCACTATTTGCGTACAGTTCCTCTATGGAGTTCTATAAGGTAAATCTTTGTCGATCTTATTGTGATTGATATGCATGATTATGACATGATTCTCAGGATGGATTTTCTAAGTTAGTACAATGCTTTTATCGAGTGCCGAAAACAAAAGGTGATTTTTCATCAAGAAGGTGAACAAAGGTTCGTGTTCGTGGGAGAGTCTAGAAAGAAGCCAAACATGTTTTTGTCAGCTATGAAAGCAAGGAAGTTGTTAATAAGTAGCTGTATGGGATATCTGGCGAACATTGTGGACAAAAGTCAAGAAGAAAAGGCAAAGATTGAAGATGTTGTAGTAGTTTGAGAATTCCCCGAGGTGTTTCTAGATGGTTTGTCAATCTTACCCCAAGAAAGAGAGATCGAATTTGAGATCGAACTCGCTCTTAGCACCTATCTGATTTCCAAGGCACCATACGAATGGCTCCAGTGAAATTGAAAGAGCATCATTCTCAACTAAAGGAACTTCTTAATAAAGGTTTTATCCAACCTAATCACTCACCATGGGGAGCACTAGTCTTATTTATCGAGAATAAGGATGGTTCTATGAGACTTTGCATCGATAATAGATAGCTAAACAAGGTAAGGATCAAGAACAAGTACCTGCTACCTTGAATTGATGATTTGTTTGATCAACTTAAGGTACATCTATGTTCTTAAAGATTGATTTGTGATCATTTGTGGTTGGGATACTATCAGTTGAAGATAAAAAAAGGAGACATCCCTAAAGCCTTTAGATCGAGGTACGATCACTACGAATTCGTGGTTATGCCCTTTGGTCTAACGAATGCACCTGCAGTTTATGGACTTGATGAATCAAGTATTCAAGGATTTCCTCGATAAATTTGTCATTGTGTTTATCGATGATATTTTGGTTTATTCAAAGATTTAGGAAGAGCACGCTAAGCACCTGAGGGTCATGTTGGAGACTTTAAAGAGACATGAGTTATATGCAAAGTTCTTGAAGTGTGAGTTCTGGCTTGACAGTGCATCTTTCTTGGGCCACGTTGTATCAAAGGATGGGATTATGGTGGATCGTGCTAAAGTTAAAGCTATTCTCAACTGGAATGGAAACAACTAAAGAATACAAGTGAGATAAAGAGCTTCTTGGGTCTAGCTAGTTATTACCAAAAATTTGTGGAAGATTTCTCCAAGATAGCTATGCCTCTCCCAAATCTAACCTGCAAAGGAAAGAAATTTGAATGGTCAGATGCATGCGAGAAGATTTTCAAGAACTGAAGAAAAGGTTGACTACAGCTCCAGTCTTGGCTATTCCTGGTGGGAATGAATGATTTGTAATTTACAGTGATGCCTCTAAGATAGGCGTTGGTGTAGTTTTAATGTAGAACGAAAGGGTAATTGCCTATGCATCAAGACAATTCAAAGACTACTAGAAGAATTATCCTACTTATGACCTCGGATTGGCTACCGTAGTTTTTACACTAAAGATTTGGAGACATTATTTGTATGGAGTTCAATGTAAGATCTTTACTGATCATTAAAGTTTACAGTACTTCTTCACTTAGAAGGACCTGAATATGAGACAATAGAGATGGTTAGAGCTAGTGAAAGATTATGATTATGAAATCCTTTATCAACCAGGAAAGGCTAATCTAGTGGCTAACGCTCTAAGTAGAAAGACGGTTGCCATATTGATGTCATTATAGGAGATGTCTTAGCTTTTTAGGAAAGAAATTATGGACTTCGATTTGGAAATCATAATAGGACAGCTTTCAGCACTAACTCTTGCTCCATCTCTGTTTGATGAGATTCGAAGTAAGCAAGATGAAGATGTAAGCCTTGCGAGGGTTAAGCAGGAAATCAAGGAAGAAAAATGTGAAGTGTTTTGTATTGCAGATGATGGAACTCTATATCTCAAGAACCGTTTATGTGTTCCCAACATTGATGGTTTAAGGGAAATAATCTTAGCAAAAATTCACAATGCTCCTTACTCAATTCATCCAAGTGCAACAACGATGTACAACGATCTAAGGGACAGTTTTTGTTTGGTGGTTTGGAATGAAACGTGATGTTGCAATGTATGTGAAGAAATGCTTGACATGTCAACAAGTCAAAGCTAAACACCAAAGACCTGGCTATGACTTGTAGTCAATTCAAATATTATAATAGAAATGGGAAGAAATTGCGATAGATTTCATTACCAGTTTGCCCAGGACTATGAATGGATATGATGCCATTTGGGTTGTTTTCGATCAACTGATGAAAACGACACATTTCATCCCCATTAAGATTAGTTACTTTATGGAGCGACTGGCAGAACTTTATGTCAAGGAGATAGTACAACTTCATGGAATTCCCAAGTCTATCATCTCTGATCGCGACCGGTTCACGTCCAAGTTCTGAAAAAGTATACAGACTACGATAGGAATTAAGTTACATTTCAGTATGGCTTTTCATCCTCAGACTGATGGCCAGACATAGAGGACGAATTTGATCTTAGAAGATATGCTTCAGGCATATACACTCGATTACAAGACTGGCTAGTATAAAATGTTACCATTAGCAAAATTCGCTTATAACAACAGCTACCAGGTGACAATTGGAATGGCACCTTATGAGACTTTATATGGGCAAAAATATAGGTCGCCTATATATTGGCATGAAGTTGGTGAAAAGAAGACGATGGAAAGCGTTGACGGTGGAAAGACTGATTTTGTTTATGAATCTTCTGAGATGATAAAGTTGATAAAAAAGAGAATTGAGACAGCTCAAAGCCGTCAGAAGTGCTACGCTGATAAAAGAAGAAGGCCCTTAGAATTTACTGTAGGCGATTTTGTGTTCCTAAAGATTACGCCAATAAAAGGAGTTATGAGATTCGAAAGGAAAGAAAAGTTGAACCCGAGGTTTATTGGACCTTACGAAGTTGTGAAGCGGATAGGCAAAGCAGCTTATCAATTGAGATTGCCATCGGAGATGTTAGCTATTCACGATGTGTTCCATGTTTCAATACTTAAAAAGTATGTCCCAGATTCTATGCATGTGATTAAGCCACAGGTGATTGAAATACGAGATGACCTCAGCTATAAAGAAAAGCCAGTGGAGATTTTAGATCGAAAAACTAAGATATTGAGGAATAAAGAGATTCCTTTGGTCAAGTTATTACGGTGAAATCACCAAGTAGAAGAAGCTACATGGGAACATGCAGACGACATGAGGGCTAGATGTTTGCAATTGTTCTAAGTTTCAAGGACGAAACTCTTATAAGGTGAGGAGAATTGTAATATCCGTCATTTTTTATGTAACGGTTAATAATAGATATTTAACGACGTTAAGTATTTTCTTTATGAAATAATGTTACTAGCCATTTTATTTTGTCTATGATGACAGGTGACGGCCACATAGAATTGATGTACTCAAGGTGTTCATGTTATTTATAATGTACACATGGTAGATAATTAATGTTTTGTCGTATCTTATCGAATGTGGTAGTTCGGCAGGTCGAATTGTCTCTCTCGGAGCGGTAGGCTGATGGATTTCATAAGCAGGCTGATCTCACAACTTCGGCAGGCTGATCCTGAGTAATCAACAAGCCGAAGACTGCTGATGAGTAATCAACAGACAATCTCCCAAATTGTGGTATTGAGGATTGTTGTGATTGGATGAAATATTTTGTATGATTGGCATATGTTTTGTCTATTTCCTTATTTTATGTGATGGGATATTTTACTTTTATGATGATTGGATTTTGATAAGGTTTCCTATTTTGAAAATGTGAAATTGAGTAAGTGGAGCAAAGCATTGACTTTTCTCTCCATTCCCCATATGTATGCATTTTTTTTTTAAAAAAATTCTGCTATTATAGAGATTGTTGACCTGCCTCTTTTATCATTTTTCTCATTCATGCATATTGCTCTCTCTCTTTATATTGTTTTTTCTCCCTCTCTCTAAAATTCTCTTAGACTATCTTTCTTCTCTCCACGTTTTTTTGCCCCTTCTCTCCCTTATTTTTCCTACATATAATTGAATGAAATATTCGGTATGCTCTTAGGTGAATTCAAAGAAAGTTTGTGAAGAATTGTTTTCAGGTAAGAAATTTACTCTAGGTTTATTTTTGAAATTGTATTTCTTTGTGTTCCAACTGCTATATCTTTGCTGCGAATTTCCTTTTTCTATGAAATTTTAGTATGATGTTTATGTATGTGTTATATGATGTTCCTCAAAGTTTCACGCCATTTGCAATTTTCTATGTTAAGATATTATATTTTTGTTCTCTGCCACTCATGGTTTAATTGTTGCTGATCGATAATGTTGCACAAAAATATAGTCTATGTTCATAGGGCAAATAAATGTTGATTGTCATGAAATTTTGGGGAAATATTCATGTATATGTTAAGTGATGGACCGGAAAGTTTCATAGTGATATGATGAATATTTTTTGTGCTATTGAGTTTTAGTTGAGATTAGGTTTTATGGCTGTCACTTAGTGAATTTTAGACTTTTTGCTTGTGTGACATTTTTGTATAGCTAAACGAATTTATTTGGCCATGAAACTTTTTGTGGTACTGTATTTCTATGTTTATAGGTTGTCGTAAAAATTTTAGGGTCAAAGTCATTTTATTTTAATTATTTGAGTATGATGATTGTGCATTGCTCACTGCTTTATGTGTCTAGAGTTTATTTGGTCTTTAAATTCTAGTGCATGTTTTGAATTGTTTTATATTTATTTGAAGCTAATTTTTGGTTATGTTATAGTTTTAGGTGTCTATTACATGCAATATTTTTATTAAATTATTTTATGATATAGATAATTTATTATACGAATGTTAGTTAGGGCTGCTCACTGTTTTATTATAGTTGGTAGATTTTGTGTTGTGTATTGTGTGACTTATTTAAATTGTCTAACGGAATTTCTATGGCTATAGAAAAATTAGGGTAATTTATATATATGTTAATTATGTCCCTAGAAAGTTTTATTCCTTAATTGTATATAAATTGAATAATTGGGTTATTTTTTCTTAATAGTCAGGCAAATTTTAATATTTTAGTTGTGCATGAATATTTAAAAGTTGGTAAAATATACTAGTGTTCTTGTGTTGGTTGAGATGGAAGTATGAATGATGTCTTATGGCATTGGATGATTTCATGAAAATAAAGATTAATTTTTATTTGTATATGGATGTATGACATGAACACTCTAAAAAGTGAGCACATCAAAATCGCGACGACATCATCTAAGATAAGGTTTAGTTAGCAAGTCAAGTAAGTACATTCTTACTTGTAACATGATGAGGTCTATGAAAAGTTTGAAATTTATGTTTATGATGATTTTATATAATGTTTTATTATGAAAGTTTTGATGTACAAGAAGGTTTAATGCATATTTTGTTGATGAGGTATTCTAAAATTTAAAAGTATATATGTATATATGTATCACCTAATTAAGTGTTGCACATCCCATTTTTATGTCTATGTTTATGATGTTGTCTAAAAGTTGGACTTGTTATGTTTGGTTTGAGATTAGCTATCTCTCTCCATTCACGACGGCGTGCCTATAATGATGATAATGGTGCAACACTTGGGCCCCTAAAGATAAAATGAATGAAGTTTTAATATCGAAGTTTTAATGAATGATATGTTATATATGAACTTGTGCCAAGTGCATTGCTATGATGATGATGGTTATGAATATGATGTTACCTTATGATTTCATGAAATGATTTATGTTGTAAGATAGGAAAGTGTACTTGCTAAGCTTTTGTTTACTTACTTTTACATCATATTGCAGATAAAGGTAAAAGAGTTATGGAATAGGTGGAGAACAAGGATGGATGTGTGAGCTATGAACGATATATTGAAAATGAAAGAACGCCAAGAAAAGAATTTAAAGTCTATAAACTTTGTTTTTATTTCCTTGTATGTTTATTTCTGCGTTGTGATGTAATAAGACTTGTTTTACATTTTCTTTGTTTTACAGTAGATCGACCTTTCGATCATTATGGATCGGACTGCCGATGTGGGTATTGGCCTATTGATTATCCTGTATCGGCTTGCCGATCTAAGTGTTTTAAAACTCTAATTTTGTAGAGCCTTAGACGGCCTGTTGATGGCTAAAGTTTAGACTATTGGTCATGTTCAGCCTACCGGTGTCCAAAGTTTAGCTATCGAATTGTTTAAATAGGTATGAAATGTTGTTTTAAATTTTATTTAAATTATGGTCTCATTCTTTTGGTGTTGGTAGACAATTTAAGAAGTACGTATATATAAGTAATTTTAATAAATGTTTTTATTTAAAAAAAGTATATATGGATCCTAGGGATTTGTTTTTCAAATTATGTTTTTTATTTAAATAGTTTATCTTAAACAACGATAAGGATGAATGTAACGACATCTATGATGTCCATAATGGGGCACTACATTTTTCATGTGATTTTGGTTAGAAGTTGATCCAGTCTCAAGTTTGAGAAGTATAAAGAGAGTATTCTAGTAAGAGAAACTCTTAAACTCCCAAAGGTTTATTGTTCAACATCTAGAACCTTATCTCTTGCTCTTCTTAAGTGGTTGGAAGGAGTGGTCATCGGAGGAAAAGCCGTATAACATGCGACCACCCACATTCCGATCGTGGAAAGAGAATTACAAGGAAGACCAGTTGGTTAAGGCTCTTCTAAGACGTTTTTTTCTAGTTGCCGTTTCTCCAGTTTTTGGTCTACTAAAGAGATACATAAGATATTTTATTAATTTATGTATAGCATGTCGAAAAAGACTTTGATTTAAAATTTTAAAAATTCTACTGCATATCATTTTTCTAATAATTGGAATCAGAGTCATGGGTTTTAGTTAGTTTACAAGTTTGTGATTATACTGTATACATAAATTATGTGATCTTATTCTTTTCTATGCTTGAATTGAATATTTTAGAGAGTGGCACTGTACGGTTTCTATTTAATTACATGTTGTCATTAGATTATATGATGAATGTCTATTAATTACTTATTATTAATTAAATTTCTATTTAAATTATTATATTAATTAATTATTTTAGCCGGTTATGTTTCCTTAGAGGTTAGAATATGTATCTAGGTTTTTCATGTCATTGGATGACGGTCTATCATTACCGTCTAGGATTTAATATTTCAATTGTGATTTGTAAAATTTGTATTAAAATAATTATTCAAAATGAAGTGGATCTAGAAAATGAAGATGATTGTAATTCTATGTGTTTTTCTATGTTTATAAATTTTTATGTTTTTTAATTTTTAAAAATAAATTGAAAAATTGCATAAAAATTCTTTTTTACAAAAAGATGGAAAATACTGGTTCAGCGTCGGCCGGCAGGTCGGTGGTCATAGACCAGCAAGTTGATCTTAAGCAAAACTGTTTTTTTTAAACAGTCGTCTTTCAAGTGCAGTTTTTTTTTTTTTTTTTGAGATAATTCTAAGAAATATGAAATTTTATGATAACCAAAAGAATAAAATTTTTACCTATATGAGATTGAAAATTCAAGACAGATACCACATAAAGAACGATACAACAAAGAAGATACAAGATAAAGAACCGATATATGTTTTAATTGATCATTCATAATCTTTATTATGGCTATTTATTATATTACAACTATTTTTATTTACGATGGAACCATAATATTACAGCTATTTATTATATTGCTCGTAGCTTTGCTTGTTTTGTTGCTTTTTTGTTTTATAATATGTTTTGCTATGTATGTTGATAATACACCATGTAGAATAGGGAGTGCCGCTCATTAAAAATTATTTATGCATGTTAACATAAAACCTTGACCTTTAAAATATTGAGTAGGAGAAGGTTTTCAAAAAGAGGACCTAAGACGTCCATCATTAGTCCATAGGTAACACATGGTGGTTCCAACCCTAAGAAAGGGATCCATCATCTGTCGAGTTGAATCTTCGAGTGGATAATCTAATTTGTTTTAGCATGTTTTATCGTTGTTCACAGAAAGGTGTTGATTATAGACCATGGATAGAGTAGTTGAAATGATGGTTAAACACTCAAGATTAATTTTATTATTAACCTCCCCAAGGAGCTCTGTTAACAAAGTTAATTGCCACATAAAAGCAATTATTAGTATATGCTAGATCAAATAGGTCTTGGATGGTATACATTAATTGGGATCCGTGTTTCTAATTGAATTTGGCAAGTCTCCCCAAGGTGGCTTGTTGAATTTTAAGTTAGGAATTATTGTTGTAAGGTTATGATTTTTTCAAGGTTTTGACACATAAACACATTGTGTGCTTACTTGTTTGTGTTATCTTACTCCATTGTTATTAAATGTTTGCATATATTAAATATATGACTCTTTATTATAAATCAAAATGTCTAAAATGCTTTATCTTCGATACTTGATAAAAATCTCTTTGATTGGCGATAACTATAATGATGAAACAAAACATAAATAACCTTCTATCTTTTAAGAAACGAAAATTTGTGCTAACTATACTATGTCCTCCTACGCCTATCGACAAATCCACTAATGAACAAATCCAAGCATATGATCGTTGGAAGGATGTTGATGATCCAGCTCGCTACTATATCATGCATAGCATGAATAACATGCTATAGGCTCAATATGAAGATCATGAGAATGCTCAGCAAATTAGGGCGACTGCCATGTAAGGGAGAAGATCCTTACATTGGGGCAACCACTACTGGTAATTCTTGGGGTACTGCCCAAGATTGTGCCTGCTTGGTGGTAGCCGTTGATGTATTGATCACCTCAAGCTGAGACGTCGAGGAAGCAGCTCTTATAATGGGAGAAGTGACCATCAATTCTGCCATCGATAAGGAGAAATAGGCCCAAGATGACAAGGTCAAGGAAGAGGAAAAAGAGGCAGAGAGGCGTTCCCTGGTGACTAGGGTTTGAGGAGTAGTGGCCTACATAGTGCATCGGCCTGACCAAGCGTCAGTAGCAGAATATACTTTATGGATGCGTTGGGCTAGCTTGAGATTCTACATTGGGAATATCAGATTCCAGACAACATCATCCTTGCTCAGCCTAGTGAGGGGGACTCACCAATGAACCCTTTAAAGGGGTATATTACTTTGTATGCAGAGTTTTTCTAAGCAAAACTCCACCTTCTGCTTCACCCTTTTCTCCACCGGGTATTGAATGAATTGAATGTGTGCCCTGCTTAACTGAACCTAAACTGCTTTAGATCCTTGATCAGCATGTACATTCTATGGAGATATTTTTTCATGATTGAGATGCCATAGGAGGCCTTAAAGTAGATATTCAAGATGAAATGGCTTCCCCTACAGACCAGTGGTACTATTTCACCGGGTTTAAAAAGAACTTCATCCTCAATAACCCCAACTCAAAAAATTATGAAAATTTGAATAATTCTATGTCGAGGGGAACTGGATGTCTCAGGTTAGCGAAGTAGTGCCCATTAATGAGGTTGTCCATGATAGGTTCGAGCAAGGGCACATGTGCTTGAAGAGGCCGTGGGCCTTAAGTAGGCTCCTTGCAGCGGTGGAAGAATTATACACCAAGCTTAAGGCCACTCGGTAGCAGACTTTGTTTGCTACGAGAGACGAGCTTGGGCCATTATGGCTGGTTTAGGGGGTCTAGCTCGACAATTCCCCATCAAGATGATGTACCTCTTGCTCATCCAACTAAGCAAGTTACTATCACGAGGTATAGTGTTGTTGACATACTAGGGACAAGCACCTAACAAGCTAGGCAGCTAGAGCGGGTGCCATTATCATCTAGTTCTAAGGATTCTTCTAGTAGTTCCCTCGGTTTTGGGCCGCCCATAGCTAATGAACATCTTAGGCACATTATCAGGCAACTATACTCGCTAGGCTAGCTCTAAATACGAGGTTTGACCCCAAGTTTTTGTTTAGTTTGTCGAGCTTAGCGTGACTTATATTTTTCCTTTTGTAGATATGTTGTCTAGAGAACTATCCAAATAGGAAAGGCAGAGGCGGGTGGAGGACATCTGTTGTTAAACGAAGGAGAAAAAGGTTGTTGGGTTGAAGAGGAGGAGGACTGAAAGGGTCAAGCAGCCCCCAACAGCTGACCCATTGAGCATCCTGCCTCCTTCGTCGATGAAACAATGGGGCTCCATTAGCCGAGGTGATAGCACTCCACCTCCTCCTATAGTTGTTCTGTCTCCACCAGTCGACCGACCAAGAAGGCGCTGCCTAGTGCGGCCCTTTATGGTCGAGTTCCTCGGGGAGGTCGTGCCTAACGAAGACTTTTTTTCTCTTAGCCAACAACTAGTCCTACAAGGACTGTTACCGCATGGCCTTCTAGCAAATCATCTAGGTAGGTTCAGTTTAAAAATCTCAAACTTTTTAATACTTGTGTTGTTTTTATCTTCTTCTACTAACTTCTTCCTCTTGTAGCCTAGTGCATCTTTGAAGCTCACTAACCATAAGGCCGAGTGTCAAATAAACATTAAGCAAGACAAAACTAAAAAGGCTGTCGAGGAGAAGGTCTGAATAGGGAAAATGTTCGAGGAAAAGGTGGCCAAATTTACTCAGATGAAGATGGGGCTAAAGGCCAATGTTGCTCGAGCATAGGAGGAGGCCCAAAAGGCTCGAAAGGAGGCAAAGCAGGCTTGGGCCACCCTCCTCGAGGAATAGGAGAAAGTTTGTTTGGGTAACTTAGGAGGATCACGACTGATTTTTATGGCAAGAGTTGCCCGAGAGACAAAACCAAGAGGTGGAGGAGTTCATGGAGTCCAGCAAGTTCACTAGTCAAGACTACCTTGGGGTAAAGGATTTATAGGAACATTTGCTAAAGAAACATCCTAAGGCTCCTACCATGGATTGGTCTCTAATCGTGGCCAAGTAGGGAACGACGAAGCGGGGGACAAGGAGACCCTGACATCGACTGAACATGACACAGTTGTCGACCTAGAAGCCGATGATGCCAACAATGAAGCCTAGGCCTGATTGAGCTTCTAGCTCCTTTCCCTTTTTTCCATTTGTATTTTTTGTTTTTGGTTTTGCACCTGGTTTTGGGAGGTGCCCGATTACCTATACCACCCCCCAAACTTTAATGAAATTTTTAATTTTTCCATGTTCAAAGCATCTTAGGTTATGTTGTAATTTCTCCCTTCAAAGCTTTCGGGGTTTATATTTTAATTTTTCCTTTCAAAGCTTCCAGGGTTCATATTTTGATTTTCCTAAGTTCAAAGCTTTTCGGTTTTATGCACTTGCATTTTATTTTTATTTATTATATTGTGTTTTTTAGGCTGGGTAGGAGCATGTCCATTTGTCTGGTCCAAGCATTATCCAGCTTGTCCAGCTCTGGCCCTTTTATTAGGGACTAGTTGTCCAGCTTGTCCTAGTTTGGACAGGCTATGGCGATGCATCTGTAGTGCTCTAGTGCCCCTTAAGACTTGTTGAGTACTTTAGGACTTTTACAAGTCTGTTTCAAGTCAAGAGGTAAGTTCCCTAGGGTCATCACCAGTTTGGTGTGGTAGTTGGTTGGGTAGTTTACGATGCGTTGGACCAGTGGGCTAATGTTTCATCCACTTCTGGTCACTATGCGTGTGCCGACCAGCCCCCTAGTTGGGAGTTAGGTGGCCCCCCATTAGGAGTTGTGGCCTTTTTCAAGATTCGAATTGGCCAAAGGAATTCTTTAATTGTGTATTCTCATTAGTGCTTTTTGTACATTTCTCTGCTTTGCTTGGTAGGTCTTTAGTTATAAAAAAGAATGTTATGGCTAGATATCAAAAAAGGTGTTCTAGATCCTATCAGCAATAGAACTTCTTTAAGTGCTTAGCATTCCATGAATGGACGAGTACATTCCCTTCCATGTCTAGGATCTTGTATATGCTTGGTCGAATAGCATCAGTCATCTTGAACAAGCCATCCATTTGGGTCTACAGAAACTAAGCTTGGGTTGTTGCATGGTCACTTTCTTCAAAACTAGGTCACTAACTCTAAAACTTCTTGGCTGCACTTGCTTATTATAATATCGAGCAATAG
The DNA here is from genome assembly GCA_946598075.1 of Artocarpus hirsutus. NCBI lineage: Eukaryota > Viridiplantae > Streptophyta > Magnoliopsida > Rosales > Moraceae > Artocarpus > Artocarpus hirsutus. The sequence goes on along the minus strand of CAMOHE010041004.1, from coordinate 2,800 downwards.
CCTAATTTCGAGCAGCAGTGCAAATGAGAGCGGCTTCCATATTCTCTTCTAGGAGATAGAGCTTGAACATCATAAGCTCAGTATTTTGTTGCTCATCATAGTGTTCAACTCTGAAGCTTGGCAAGCCAACCTCCACTAGGATTATAACTTTGACCCTATAGACCAAGGAGAACGGAGTTTCTTCCATTGTAGTTGGAGCAATGGTGTGATACACCCAGAGCACCTTTAAGAGCTTGTCAATCCATGCAGCCTTGAGTCCTTCCAGCTTAATCTTTAGATTGGCCTTGACAGTTTTGTTGATGGCTTTAACATGTCCATTGCTCTAAGGATAACCTAGAGAGAAGAACACTTTCTTGATGCTAACCTGTTCGTACATTTTGAAGAGACTAGTTGCTTCAATTGTTTGGCATTGTTGTTGACTATGGTGTGCGAGATGCCATTCCAAAAGATTATATTCTTCTAAATGAAGTTGATGCACCTGGCTTCAGTCATGTCGGTGTAAGCTTCGACCTCTACGCACTTAGTGAGGTAATCGATAGCCACTATACAGTATTTGAATTATGACAGGGTAAGAGGCAGAGGTGCTATCAGATCAATGGCCCACTTAGCGAATGGCAAGGCAAATATTATAGAGTTAAGCGGCTCGACATGTCGTCTAATTGCCTGGGCAAACTGCTAGGATTTGAGGCATTTATGTGCTTAATCTTTGCAGTCTTAGTCCATGCTTGGCTAGTAGTAGCCTGGGTGGAGGCATTTAATTGATAAGAAGCGCCTTTCTACATGATTGCTGCATAACCTATTGTGTATTTCTTCCATGAGGTATAGAGCTTTTTGAGGTCTGACATATCTCTAGTAGGGTGTCATATAGTCACACTTGTAGAGCTTTCCCCTAACTATCGAATTTTGGGCCAAGCTATTATAAAAGTGTTGGGCTTCCTCTCGGTCACTAGGTAGCTCAACTGTGGCTAGGTATTGGATGATCGGATCCATCTATGTTATGGTCTATTCATCGGCTATATTCACCACTTCTTTAATGATGCTTGGCTTGGCTAGCCTCTTGATTGGAATCGACATCAAGTCGCTGTCTTCTAAGCATGAGGCTAGTCGAGCAAGCGTGTCAGCCTCGGTGTTTTCTACTTTCAGGATTTGGACAAAGGAATAACTCTTGAATTATTTAAGAAAGTCTTTAACTGCACTCAAGTATAGGGCCATAGACTCGCTTTGGGCCTAGAATTCGCTGATCACCTACTGGACAATGAGCATTGAATCACTATGGATACGGATACAATCCACCCCAAGATCTCGTGCGATTCTAAGACCTGGCCTTGAAATCAAAACGGAGTGTATAGCTTGCCTTGTAACTGTCAAGACTGGTGAGGATAAGACCGATGCCCTAACCGTTCATACCTGAGGATCCATCAATGAATAACTTCCATTCAGGCTCGGGCTTGATAGCGCTACTGTTGGGTGAGTCGAGATCTTTGATGGGTGCCTTCTTGGCCAAAGGGGTGGCCTGCCCAACATCTGTAAATTCTATTACGAAATTGGCCAATGCTTGCGCCTTTATGGTCTCCCAAGGAACAAAATGTATGTCAAATTCCTTAAGCTAAACATACCACTTGGCCATTTGACTATAACTTTTTGGATTTTGTAGGATTTGGTGCAAGCTATACTTGGTCAGGACTTAAACTATATGACCCTGAAAATACAGTCAGACATTCTGGGCAAAGGTAATGAGGGCAAGTGCTAACTTCTTCAGTAGAGGGTACCTTCTCTCAACCCCCTAGAAGGCCTTATTGGTGTAGTAAACTAGCTTTTAAACTTTGTTTTCTTCTTAGATGACGACCAAGCTGACCGCCTTATTGGAAACAGCCATATAGGCATAGAGTATCTCTCCCAATAGAGGTTTGGATAAGAGAGGGTGTAGCCAAATATTTCTTGAGATTTTGAAGTGCTTCCTTATATTCCCTGCTCCATTCAAACCTCCCTTTGAGTGCTTGGAAAAAGGTTGGCACTTGTCCATATGCTGGGAGACGAATGTAGATAATGCGACGACCATGCCGGCCAACTTTTGGACTTCCTTGACCATTCGGGGAGAATGTATATCCACCACAATCTGGGCTTTGGTAGAATCGACTTCGATGTCATGGTAGCTGACCATAAATCTGAGGAACTTGTTAGACTCCACTCCAAATGCACACATGGCTAGGTTGAGCTTCATCTTGTATTCTGTTAGACATGTATGCCCTAATGGAGTAAAAATGTAATGAGTTTTTGGAGACATTTTTATCAATAAAGAATTTATTATTTATATACCAAATATTGTCCTCTTTACGTTCATATTTGTTGAATGTATGATAAGCAAACAATAGTCTGAGACTGTCGGTCTAAACCTTTAAGAATTGGGCATATGATGGACAGATTATGCGGAAGACACGATTCTTAAGGTGACGGTCTAAATCATAAGATCCGCAATCAAGGGAATAAAGTTGCGCGCTTTATTCATGTAAAGATTGTTATGTTGTCTATATCCCTATTGGGAGATGGTTTGTCTTGACCATCAGAGGTGGACTCCGTGAATAGAAACATTGGCACGTTGTCATAGTTGACGATGTGTTGGATCGGGACATAAAGTGAATTGATTTGGATTAATAATTCTGTCTTGGCAAATCAATTCACTTTAGACAATCATTTGTATTGTATCTTAATCCTGAGATGACTAGTGGGCCCGTTGTCTTGACTTGTGTCTTTCGATGTGCCAAAGGGTGACACCCACATCTTAATAGTCGTATGCATGCCG
>CAMOHE010041003.1:45000-60646 GCA_946598075.1 Artocarpus hirsutus | reverse complement strand
TCTTCTTGATTTAACAATAAGATCACGGAAATATCTCATCTGATCTAGCGGCTGTTAATAGTCCACACCAAGTATGTTGCGGGCCATTTTTATTTAAAGAAAGGTGACATGTGGGCTTTGAATGGCAGCGCCTCTACAATGTAGCCACTTAAAAAATGATTGACTCTTTATTGGGATTTTGATAGTCTTGTCTATGGTAGGGATCTTGTAATTGTATGGAGCTTGATCTTGAAGGTTAAATCTGATTAAAATTACATCAAAATAAAAAATATATATAAAAATAATAAAATTTGATATAAATTAAATTGTTAAAAACGTGACGCTAGGGGTGGGGCTAGGTTTTACATACTCTAGAGAAGAAATCTTACTCTTTAATATTTGGAAGGGAGAATAAAATATAATAGACTTGATTACCTCAGAGACTGGGAGAATTTTTTAATCGCAAGACTTGTTGGTGGTAAGAACATGGAAGTACTAAAAGCGAATCTAATATTGTAGAAATGGGATGGCTTTTAGAAATTCTTGTCTTATAATTCAAAGTTGGTTATGACTTGTAATCCTAGAAGCCTATAAATCAAAAGGTTTATTATGCAACTATCACTTTTTACACTATTATAAAAATAATGTGATAGAAACAAAGAATAAAAATACACAAAGAATTTATGTGGAAACCCAAAATAGGAAAAAATCATAGGCAGAGAAGAAAAAAAATAACTAAACTCGTAAAGATTACAATAAAAGCGTTAAAGAGGCTGAAAATTAGCTAACTAATAAAACCTTAACACATACATCATATATATATATAGGTATACATAAAATCTTATGGACCCAAAAACATCGGTCTGTATCACAGGGGCGGAGCTTCTGCACCCCTGCGAGATCAGTGGTGGGCTACAAGAACAGGCCGACCATCACAGATCTTATAAAAAATGTCACTTTTATTTTTTATTAAAATTGTATCATTTTAAACTTTTTTAGATAGAGTCAAATTGAATTCAAACTACCATAATAAAAGTCATTAGTCACAAGATGCTTTAGAAAAGCTCCCACCAAACTTGAAGATGATTGTACCTACCGCATATAAGCAGATGCCATCTGTGCTGGCATTTGATTCTAAAAGAACAAAATTTTTTTTTTTTCCTCAGCGTGAAGAATCATAATGATTATTTGATTGTGGAATTATATGGGAATTATGTGGCTCTTAATCTTATCTCAATGAATTAGAGTACATCAAAGTGGCGTGTTCAATCCAACTAGAAACAGCAAAACTCCAGGGAAAAAAATTGAACATGTCCAAAGGAAATTGGAATCAAAAGGACAAGAAGAAGGACTATTTCTTTTTCTAAGCAACAAAACGCTGCTTGATAATTACATTACTTTAAGCCTCTCCTCCAATCCCAATGGACTTGCACAAACTTTTACAAACTTTCCGTTATCACTTACCTATTTTTTATTCACAATTCAACAGAAAATCATGGCTGATCAATAAAAGAATAAGAACCAAGACAACTCAGCAGCTCAAGTCAATGAGAAGCCAAAGCTCTTCTTCTTCTCCTTTTTTTTTTTTTTTTTTTTGCTTATGGAAAGAAGCCAAAAAGTTTCTTACTTAGGCCAACAGACGTCACTATATCATCAAACAAGTTGTCGCCGTTAGGACAAACAATAAAAGTAGTACACCAAACAGCAAGCGTTCCTCTTTAGCTCCCAAGTTCCCAAGTACCATAGCATACCTCCAAATAATTGTAATAAAAATTAAAACAAAAAAAAAAAACTCTCTGACATACAACCCGTGAAGCCATGTTCCCGAAAAAAGAGCTCTGAACTCTGAGCGGTAAAAGCAAAGAGAAAGAGCCATTCAATAAGCCATTTTCATCTCCTGCCACCATCTTACTCATTGTCCCCTCTCTCTCTCTTCCCACTACCATCGAAATTCCCTCTCTGATTTCACACTAAAACAAACGGTTCTGATTAACTGGGGGTGTCCTCTTCTTCATCTCCATTTCCCCATTTCTCAGCTAAGAAGCTAAAGCAAATCCCAACTTCTATAAAAACACTTTCTTTATATTTTCCTCCCCAAGAAAAGAGAGAAATACCAAATGGGTGCCCAAAATTTCACTCTTTTTCCTCTTCTTCTAGTAATCACATTCACAGTGATATTACACACAGGAGAATCAAAGACATATTGGGGAGATATCCAAGTCCTGAAAGATTTACAAAACGAGTTGGATCCTGACTCAGTGAGTCCCGGGTCATGCATAAGCTCATGGGACTTCACACTCGACCCGTGCGACAACCTCTTCGGCGACAAGTTCACGTGTGGGTTCAGGTGCGACTCGGTCGACGAGTCGGGAGCGAGTCGACTCACCGAACTCGCCCTCGACCAGGCGGGCTACTCAGGCTCTCTCTCTTCCCTTTCTTTCAACCTTCCTTACCTTGAAACCCTAGACCTCTCCAACAACTTCTTCTCCGGCCAAATCCCGAACTCTCTCTCGAACTTAACTCGGCTCCGGCGACTCGGTCTCTCCGGCAACTCATTCTCCGGCGAGATTCCGGCGACCTCGATCGAAGCCCTGACGAGCTTAGAGGAGCTCTTCCTCGACAACAACCGATTGGAGGGCGAAATTCCGGAGAGTCTGAGCAATTTGAGGAGCCTGAAACGGCTCGAGCTTCAATCGAATAGTTTCTCCGGCAAGTTTCCCGACTTAAGCTCGCTCAAAAACCTCTACTTCCTCGACGCCAGCAACAACTTCATCTCCGGCGAGATTCCAGCGAATCTCCCTGTCTCTGTCGTCGAAATCTCCCTCCGAAACAACAGCTTGGAAGGAAAAATCCCAGAGAGTATAAAAACCCTAGGGTTTCTGCAAGTGATGGATCTGAGCCACAACCGACTCGGTGGCTCGGTCCCTTCTTTCCTCTTCACCCACCAGTCTCTGCAACAGCTTTCTCTCTCCTCCAACAAATTCTCGTCCGTACAGCCGTCGTTTTTCCGTAATTTTGTCGTTGAGAGCGAGCTCATAGCTCTTGACCTAAACGACAACCAAATCGGTGGGTTTTTGCCGTCGTTTTTCGCCCTCATGACAAAACTGTCGGCATTGTCGTTGGAGAACAATAGGTTCACGGGCATGATCCCGACACAATACGCCGTTAAAACGGTATTTCCCGGCTCGGGAGTCTCGCCATTCTCAAGGCTGTTGTTGGGCGGGAATTTCTTGTTTGGGCCCATACCCGGCCCTTTAATGCAGCTCAAACCGGGCTCGGCCCATGTTGAGCTCACCGGTAACTGCCTGTTCCGGTGTCCCAAGATTTTCTTCTTTTGCCAAGGTGGTGAGCAGAAATCTTCATCCGAGTGTAAAGCCTTTGGACCAACAATTCCTTAAAAAAAAAAAATGGAATTATGTTTCCTTTTTTAAAACTTTTTCTTCTTTTTGTTTGTTTGCGATCGATGTGGAAGCTTGTTTTATATATTATAATTTGTAGCGGAAATCTTTTTTGGGCCAACAATTCCTTGAAACATTTTGCCAGAAAAAAAAGAAGAAGAAAGAAATGTGTTTCCTTTATTTTCCCCCTTTTTTTCCTTTTTGCTTGTTTGTGATCAATGTGGAATGTTTGTTTCATATGTTATAATTAGTAATCTTTATATGCCCGTAAAGCCTCTGGACCAACAATTCCTATTGTTTGACACCTTGAGTTCGTTTGGAAATGTTTATAAATAGATGAAAATATTTTTTAAAAAAAAAAAAATTAAAAATTATATTAAAAATATTTTTAAAATTTTTACCTTAAACAATATAAAAAAATATTTTTAAAAATTTTTAAAACTATACCAAACAAAACTTTTAATTATTACTTATTAATTTTAACTATAAATGATATAAGTCTTTTATAAAATATCTTTTTTGAAACTTTTTAAACTTAAAACTTCCCTTGCAGTTCTTTTTGTTTGCCTTTTTTTCTTTCTTTTTGTTTGATTGTGATCATTGTGGAAGTTTGTTTTGTATAATTAGTAAGGAAAAAGAAGTAGATCTTTGTGTTAAATACGAAGTAATTATGAGGAGTTTCTTTTGTCTGGAAGTACATGACGAAATAGGTGATCTAAAGTTCTAAACTCTGCTTTAGAAGTTTGGATCTTTTGGGGATTTTCTTTTTTTTTTTAATTGTCCTCTGACACACGAACGTTACACCCACGAAATTTATTATTCGTGGAATAGACGCGCGGATTATGGAAGCCTTAGTAACGATGATGTCTGCCCACGTGCCAGTTTAGAGCGTGGATCATATGCGTTTAGTGGGAACCTTCATCAAGGCCGTACGTCCGCTTCTTAAGGGGGGGTGTTTGGCGTGAGTGGCATCACAATCTCAGTTATAAACAGTAAAAAGTTCTCACATGTTACAGTAACAATAAAAAAATTTACTACAGTGAAAAGTTCTCACATGCTACAGTAAAAGTGGTTCCAACCACTGATTCCTACCACTCTTCTAAACACTAACTTAGTAAGTGATCTAACCTCTAATATTTGTGGCCCACCAGATCTTGCAGGGTGTAAGCCCGTTTTACCATTGATGGTCGCATTGTGACAAAAGATGTTGTATTTGAGGTTTTTGTTGTTAACACGTCCAAGTATGCATTTTATAAGTAATGGCATAGACTATGTTTTTAATAACAAACTCTTGAAGTGTAGGGCTTATTAACTATTGAAAACTCAATATCAAGATTTTTTGTCACCCACGAAAATATTATCCTTTATCCTTAGGTCGAGGCATGAGAACACCAACGATTTTTTTTTTTTACTTACAAAAAACAACTCATTTTAGTATTGTGTAGCCTTGGAAGGATAGTTGCATGTTACTCTAAGGACAATTTGAGATCTTATAGGGTTTTTTTTTTAAATCTTACCACTTAAGTTTGAAAAACACTATTTTTAAATGCTATTCAGACATAATTGATAATAAATATTTTGGGTTAGTATTAAATAAACATGCATTATCTAAGGGTGTTTTGGCCTATTTTGGTTAGAAGAAATGGTGTTAATCAAAGGAAGGGAGAAAAAAAAAGGTGGTAGAACACAACAAAAGTAGTAAAATAACAGTATACCACCTAATTTACTCTATACTCCTCCATCACTTATCCCATCCTCTTTTTCCCATTAATTGTAAAAATTACCCTTCAATTATAGCTCTTATAACTGTTCCTTAATTTTTAAGACATAACGTTCATCTTTCAATCTATAAAATAATAATTAAAAACTCCTTACATTTAGATTTTTGATTGAAATTGACACATAATTGACATGTAGTACAACACTAAATAGTTAATTTTGATAACCTTACTGTATCTAAAGCTAATATGAAGTCAAAAGTTGATTTAATATAAAATTTTCATTTTTTAAGAAAATTAAAATTATACTGTGTGATATGTTTACAAAGAGTGAAATTAAGATATTAATTTAAAAAAAAAAACTAAGAATGACATGATGACATAGTAAGGATTATTTTTATATTTTACTCACAAACTATATTACCTATGTATTATTTAAGAAGATAAAAATTATATTGTGTGATATGTTTACGAGAGTGAAATTAAAATATCAAATTTTAAAAAGTGAAAATGGCATTATTACATAGTAACGATTATTTTCAGGTTTTTAACTTGAACTATTTCACTTTACGCCTCTTCTTTTGATGTTTAAAATATAATATTTAGTCATCTCAAACTTTATCTTATTAACAAGTAATCCCCTTTCATCCAATCCTATTACTTTTTGAACATTTTTTTACATATTATTTTTAGATTCCCCGCATGCACCTAAGCTGTGTCACTTATGTTATTTGCCATATGACTAGCAAAATGCATCACTATATCCCATCAAACTTTGTTTTGTTAACAAATAACATCTTTTCATCAAAATCTATTCTGCTTAAAAATTAATGCCATTTTTCTTCTAACTTTGAGGGTGAAATATCTAGACGTAAAAAAGAGTTTAATGGGAAAAAAATAAAGAGAAACAAAAATGAGATTAAGGAAAAAATAGTTTAGGAAAGATTTTTTTTTTTTTTTTTTGTTGCAACGTGCCTTTCAAACCCAAAAACAAAAGAGTTTAAAGAGGAAAAAAAAAACACTGAATTCCTTAAAAAATAGAGCTCTTAAAATTTTTAAAGACAAAAACACAATATTTTAAGGGATTTTATGGGAGTTTTTCTTTCTATTTTTTTCTCCTTAAATTGTTCTTTGTATTTGTATTTAAATGACATGTTGTAAAAAAATATTCATACAAGTTATGGAATATGGATTTCTTTGATGTGGAGGTCTTTAAACTTAAAGAAAAAGGAATTAATTTATTCAAACAAATGGAATTAGATGGAAGGATGTTATCCACTAATAACACAAAGCTTGAAAGGACATAATGGCATATTTTGAAAGTCAAAGAGCATAACATGAGTAATATAGTTTGAGGAAAAATAAAAAATTAATCCACAAAAAAAGGTCCAAAAACTAACAGAGTTTGATAAAAGTACTTGCATACAGAGCAAAGTTTGGGGCAACCCCATTTGGTATTGTCTTTAGTATTTTTAGAAATATTTTTGCATATTTTTTTAGGAAAAAAATTTTAAAAACATTGTCAACATCATTCCCCAAAAAATTCTCATTTCTTAAAACAAAACCATTTTCAATTTCAACCATTTTGAAAATACTACCTAAGGACACATAACCTAAATAACATAGTTCACGAGCAAACATAAAATTAATCCTAATTATTAATATGGTTTTCTCTTTTATGTTACAAAATACGTTGATAAGTATAATGATTCTATTTTTTATTATTTATAAAATGTTCTAAATTTTTAGGTATATTTTAAGTTGACTACTTTCATTTATTACTTTCAAATGAAATATGAACATTGCATGTGGCATTTAAATGAATATCCTTTGGCATAACATTGCATGTGGCATTTAAATGAATCTCGGCCGAAGTAGGGCGGGCACCTCGAACGTATTGTCGGGGAGGCTGTTAGGGGAGCCTCTACACAGATTTGCCTCCCGCGGGAGAAGCGTGTTCCCTAGGAGTCGAACCCGTTTTCTCTTAAATAAGAGGGTCTTAGGGCCTATCCTAGGTACCAATCCAACCAATTTGGTTAGATTGGTATGGTTGGATTGGTACCTAGGATAGGCCCTAAGACCCTCTTATTCAAGAAGAAACGGGTTCGACTCTTAGGGAAAGCGCTCCTCCCGCGAGAGGCAAATCCTCGTGGAAGCTCCCCGAGCAGCCTCCCCGACAATACGTTCGAGGTGCCCACCCAACTCCAGCTGGAGAACTCAACACCTCAACAACATGATTTCATGTTAAGAAGCCTAGTTAACAAACAATATAAATCTTTTTTTCCTAACTACTAGCATTCTCAAACTGATCTTGTATTTGATCCACTTGTTAGAGTGTGCAGCATATGCACTTTTATGATCAAGAAAATTAGGTGGCTTTCCACAACTTTTATGTATTTTTATATTTTATAATACAACTTCTTTGTGGTTCAATTTATGTCACATTATGTGGCATAAATTCAAAACTTCAATATTCATGGCACAAAATTTGAGGATTTTTTTTAGCAGTCTTCAAAATTTAACTGCCATAGTGAGTTTGAATTTAGGCCATACTTTGCCAAAACATAGTTTACTACTAAAAACATAGTCTACCCCATACAAGTCTATATTACTATTAAAAACATAGTTTGCCAAGAAGGTGAGCAACCATTATTCCCTTGTGAGAAATATGGTTGCAGGATGTTCCACTATGAGCATGCATCATCAAGTGCTTGATATCAGTGTAGAATAAAAATAGAGTAGATATACATGTCATATAAAATAAAAACTAAAAAAATTTTTCAATAATTTTATTCGTGCAAATTTTTAATTCCCTTTTTGAAAATTATTTTCCTTCAATAATTCAACTTTTCAAACTTGAAATAACTTTATGAGGGGGAAAGTTCTTACTAATAGTAGTTGCATGCATAACCTAACATTAAAACCATATATAACTACTATTTGAAAATCGAAATAACTTTATGAAGGGGAAAGTTTTTACTAATAATAGTTGCAGGCATAACCTGACAATAAAATCATACATGACTCCACTACAAAGTGAATGGTTTGAAGCCTCATCCCTAAGTTAAAAAAAGTTCTTACTAATAAATTATTTGACTTTCTATTAGAATTAAAATCTTCACAAATACAAAGCAACTTTACTCTTGATAACCACGTAAATGAGAAACAATTCAAAATACCCTTTTTTAAAAGATAACAATTGTAAAATATTTTTGTTATTGGTATTGCAATATAAATAATAAATATCAACTCACTCATTAAGTTTCTTGGGTTAAGTTGTTGTTCGACATGGTATTAGAACAAGTTGAAGGATGAAGGTTCAAATCTTTATAACAACCAACTTGGCTCTGATACCATGAAGAATAAAAATTCAACTCAAAACTTTTTAAACTTTATTATTGAAAAATTTTCATCATTTAGATCTCTTTTCTTTTTCTGAGCGTGATTTCATGTTAAGTAGCCCAATTAACAAATAGTATAAGTCTTTTCTTTCCCTAACTAATAGCATTCTCTAACTAGTCTTGTATTTGATCCACTTATTAGCATGTGGGACATATGTACTTTTATGGTCAAAAAAATTAGGTGGCTTGTCACAACTTTTATGTATTTTATATTTATAACACTTTTGTGTGGTTTAGATTTACATCACATTGTATGACATATATTCAAAACTTCAATCTTCATGGCACAAAATTTGAGGATTTTTTTTAGCAGCCTTCAAAATTTAACTACCATAGTGTTTGAATGCAGACCATAATTTGCCAAAACATAGTTTACTACTAAAAATATAGTCTACCTTATACTAGTCTAGATTACTACTAAAAACATAGTTTGTCGAAAAGGAGAGCAACGATATTCCCCTTGCGAGAGATATGGTTGCAGGACATTCCACCACGAGCATGCATCATCAAAGGCTTGATATCGGCTATGACTAGCCCAGCGTCTTCGAAAGTAGCTAATGAGTTAACAACATGAATAACATTTATCGCGTCCGACTCAATCACTGACACAAACAAGCCATTTCCTGCCGCAAACTCCAAACTCTCTCGTTTGCTATACACTCCGCAGCATGTGGAGAGAAAAAACCAGCAACCCGCTTTGCTAAAGCACCCATTATAGATCCTTCTTCATCGCGGGTAACAACTCCTACTCCCACAAAATTACACCCATGCCGCAGAGACGCTTCGCTTCGACTTTGAGTTTGAGTCCCATGTAGGGGGCGTTTCCATTTCACGTTCGTAACGGCCAAGCCTCCCTTTTTATTAGACTCTATCGTGTTGCGTAACTGGAAGTCACCTAAGACTCTTCCCGCCAGTTTTAGCATGTCGTCAACGCATTTCATGCGATTCATAAACTGTCCTTGATTACGGGGCCACTAGATGGACCATGCAACCCTTACAAAAACCTTCACCTCGCCTAAATTCAACATTCTCGCTACAAATACACACCAGCCGTCGAAAGAGAAAGCTTCGTGTCGGTCCAGTTTTTCTAAATTGCAGACGTATCCTAAACTTCCCTCGCGAAGTCACAACTCTAGAGAGCATGCCATATAGTCTCTGACCTCCTTTTTACACCATCCACAAGTGGTTTGGCTTACAACACCTTGTTAAGCCAGATTATTCGAGCAGGGGAGCGCTCCATGAAACGCCTTCCAAGCAAATATCTTCACCTTGCTCGGTACATTTAGCTTCCAAAGCCAAGTCCACCATCATGTATCCGTCCCTTCCCCCGACGAGCTGTGAAGCATATTAGATTCAATTGCAAGCCAGTATCCAGATTTGACAGTGTAAACTCCCTTATCATTATAATGCCAAATTATCCAGTCTTCCAAGTATCTTCTCCCAAGAGGAATAGACATTACCTACTCTAAATCAATCGGTCAAAGTGCCTCTTTTAGTCTCTCCTCATCCCAACGCCTGTCTCTGATAAATTCTGCTACCATAATATGCCCAACCATCCCATGTGGAGGAGCAGTAATATGCTTAAAATAGCTAGGTCTAGGCAGCCATGGGAACTGAAAAACTGGTATATTATGACCATTTCTGATCCTCTATCTTACCCTACCCTGGAGGATGCTTCACCATGTGTTGGAGATATTATTACCTCCAGTAGCCTCCAAAGGGGAACTCGTGGGGAAATATTTAGCATCGAGCATTCGACCCACCAGTGAATCTGGAAATTGAATAACACACCAGCCCTGCTTGGCAAGTAAAGCCTGGTTAAAAGGACCAATATCTCTCAAACCCATTCTTCCTATCTGTTTTGCTTGTTTGCATGCACCATAGCAAATAAAAAGTACTCGTTTTGAAAAAATAAATTAATTAAATAAATATTATGCGAAAAAAAGCTATTCCCTAATCTAGGTACACAAACTCTTAATTTTGAACTCTTTTTATTTCTCCTATAATATATTTAGCAATTGAAACATAATCTATGTTTACTAAGGAAAAAGAATATTTTTCATACAATTAAAATGTTTTTGTCAATCACTAATGTTATAAATTATTAATCGTGACTTAACTTACTGAGTTATTGGGTTAGGTGATTACTTGGCATGGTATTAGAACTAGTTAAATAAGGTTATAATAAATTGTTTTCTTTCTTTTTTAATGACAAAGACAAACGAATTAAACAAATATATATATTTTTTTATATTTCTTTTTTTCCTTTTCGTGAACACGATTAACTCTCATATGCTCACCATGTGGTTTCGAAACTCATCCTCAAAGCCCAATTTCGCTATTGAAACACAAAACGACATTGAACAACTCTCATGTCGTCCATTTGAACCCGACATTGGATGTCGTTCCACCATCTAATACCTACCTTAAGCCTTATCAAAAAAGCCCGAATCCGAAAACGACATCAATCTCGTTACACGTTACTCATATGCTTTAACCTATGCCATTTTTTTTCTTCTTAATATTAGTAACCTTTTTTTTTTTTTTTTTTTTGAGAAGTGTTGTGTGCTTGTTTTGTAACGTAAATAAAAAATCCTGACACATATATAAGTGAATGGGTGTGATTATTTGATATGGTATTTGATCAAGTTGGTTCGGGTCTTAGGTTTGAATCTTTATATTTTCAACTCTGCTCCAAAGTCATATTAGATAAAAACTTAATTCAAACTTTTTTTAAAAAGAAAATTATATACCAACTCTTAACTTTTTAAAGAAATATAAAACAAGAATTTCTGCCATTTTTTAATCTACGGAGGAGCACGAGCCTCATTGGATCTTTTAATTTGAAAAAAGTAATGGGAACTCAACAATATGATAAACCCTTAGGTAATTAAAAAAATACCCTTAAATAACACAAACGAATAACACAATATACAATATAACATATATAGAAAGCACTCACATTATCTTAAAAAAAAGAACAAAATATTGAATAATGAACACATTAAATGCACTCTCTCAATTTTGGATCATCCTATTAATACGCAATACGCTTTATTAATTGTCTAATTAATTGAGGAAATATGCATCATGCCCTGCACGAAAATAATTCTTACATCAAATAGTCTGGGTGTAGATATTGAATCAGTTTGGCAATTAAACCTATGTATATAGTGCAAAATTACCTAAAATCTTATGGGATCTTTTTCACAAGTACTCTCCTTTGTTCTTTATATGTCTCTTTTTTTAACTATTTCTAACAACTTCTCGAACACTAATTATTCTATTAAGAAGGTGCTTGAGGGCTCCAAGTTTCAGAACCCCACAGCTCTTCTATCCTAATATTGTCGGGCCCTGATCTCTTGAAGGGGTCTCAATATTTCCAAATATTGGGACCCGCTTCCATATACACGCACAGAGCCTTGCGGTTTTTTAAAATCAAAGCCGCATAGCATGCACTTTGACAACCTATCCGTGCAGCCAACAGAGACCCGCTTATATATGCACTCTGACAACCTACCCGCGTAGCCAACACAGAAAAAAAAAAGGCTATTCTCCAATCATCCCAACGTTCATTCCTTCATCGGACGGCTGTGGATGATCCACCGTTTCACGTCGGGTAAAACTCCAGGCAACATGCTCTCCACTTAGTCACTTAAACACAACCTCAATCTTCTTTGGATCACATTGAAATAAAACAGTTTGTAGTTCATACAAGGAACCCCTAGTCGTAAGATATGAATGTTAGAACGAATTGAACCATAATTATGCCAAGATCGTTCATGTCAAATCATTGAGAAGAATTTATCTAAATTACAGAAGCGTATTTTGATTCATAATCTTGGATTGCTGTGGGTTATTGCCTTTTAATTCAATACGTATTCCTTTGAAACTTCAATGAAGATGGGATTTCAGTGAACCAGTAACGTCTGGAAACTTTCTGAATGAATAATACGTATGAATTAGAGACCATAACCAGAATAAATAACTTTAGTTATTTTAGTGTATTTTCAGTTTCGCCCATCATAAAATTTAAAAATTACAAATTCGTATCTACACATATAATATTAATAAAAATAACTCATATATTATTTTAATACCCAAAAGCCTTTTAACTTTATTTTAATTATATCACTTTAATTTAGACTTTACCTTAAGATAGCATTAAATAACACATTTAATTATATATGTATGCCTACAAAAAAAATTATTTTTTCCAACAATGAATTCTTGTCCCACTGATAAGTGTTGTAGTTTAATCATTAGATTAATTTTTTAATGGCCTGATTTACAAGTTTATATATTAAAAATTTGTAGCATATGATTATTTTGCTTACCGTTAAAAAGTTAATCAAACTCTTAAAAACCAAAAGCGCAGGTTTTACTCTAAGTTTTGCCTATATACTAGATCTAATAAAAATTCAAGGTTTAGAACTCTGACGAACGGGCATGACATCTTTTTGTCGTTACCAAAACTTATCTTAGTGAACCACAGGGGAGTCTATAAATCTCTTGCTTATGGTTCTAGACTTCTAGTTTAGCAAACGCAATCACCATCACGCATTTGTGCCAAAGCGGCTCTTCTAAAATTTTGATCCTAGCAAGCTGATTATTGAATTATATAGACTAGATGTCAAGAAAAAAATGCTATCTATCATCAATCAATCATTAGGTGATACATTAATGATTATTTAATCATTATAAATCTTACATCATAATTACCACCGAAACAATGACTTTGACAACGTGAGACTTATAAAATGGTGTTTAAGTTTTATTTGTTGTGAGGTATAGCACCAATTTATAGTGCCCCAAATATTTTTCAAATTGCGGTGGCTAGTGACTCAAATGTTATAGCTTTTGGTACGTTAATTTTTTTGAGTCCTTCTCCGGTAGGATTACCTACCGGTAACATACGTTTTCAAATCATTAACATAGTCTTATTTATTTTTTCCTCCTCATCAAATACGAATACTTATTGGTTATATTTTTAGTGAAACAAAAACTCCAAATTAGTTATCTTACTGCCTGAATTGATTCAAAGTGACATATTAAGATATAGCGGCAATGCTCATCTATTTAACTAGTCTGCAACTATCAAAAGCTTAAAAAAAAAAAAAAGTTAAGTGTATATGACTGTATAAGAACCGTGTGACACATTTTTCGATGGGGAGCGTGAATTACTTGGCTAATAGTCATAAAGCAATTCTACTTTCTTTCTTTTTTTTTTACTACTTTGAGGTTTTTAATTTGATACCAACAAATGACACAGCTGATTACCACCACCATCACATCTTCTAGCACTATAAATAGTCCAACAAACAATACATCTTCCCCAACATTCAGTTCAATTCTAACGCAGAAAAGAAAAAAAAAATGGAGATAAATCCCTTCTCACTCATCTTCTCTCTCTTAATTCTCTCTCTTCTAACGCTCTCTGATGCATGTCATTCAGTAGACAAAGAAGCGCTTCTACATTTCAAGCAAAACATCATTTCTGACCCTTCAAAACTCCTCCATTCATGGAAATCTTCTTCTGACTGTTGCTCTTCATGGGAAGGCATTGTTTGTGGCTCCTTTGGCAGAGTCATAAACGTCTCTCGCCCTGGCCTTGTCTCCTCAAACGACATTCTTTTTGACACATACATTTCTGGTACTCTGTCTCCTTTTTTGGGCAATTTATCTTTTCTTCAAGTCCTTGATTTGAGCAATCTGAAAAACTTGAAAGGTCGAATTCCACCACAGTTTGGAAAGTTATTTAGACTCACTCATCTCTTTCTTGACTCCAACAAGCTTAGAGGGCCAATACCTTTGACTTTTAGTCACCTTCATAGGCTAGAAAAGCTCTATCTTGGTGATAATTTTTTGTCTGGTGTTGTTCCTTCCATTGTTGTTGGATCTTTGAGGTCACTTTCCGAATTGGGTTTATCGGGAAATCTGTTTTCCGGGCCGGTTCCGACTTCAATTGGGAAGTTGAATTTGCTAGCTAAGCTTGATCTTCATGGGAACAAGTTCTCTGGCTCTATTCCTTATAGCATTGGCAAGCTCAAGAGTTTAAAATATCTTGATTTGTCTGAGAATAGGATTGGTGGAAGCCTTCCGAAATCTATCGGCAGGCTTTCGGAATTAGTCCTTTTGTACCTTAACCAAAACCAGATTTCTGGAAGAATACCTTCTTCAATTTCAGGTCTTGGTTCTCTATACTTTTGTAGTTTATCAGAGAATAATCTTTCAGGGAATTTACCAGCATCAATAGGGAAGCTTCAAAATCTGCAAAGGCTAATCCTTGAGAACAATAAATTGTCTGGAAAACTTCCCTCGAGCCTTGGACATCTCACATCTCTCACAGATATATTCTTCTCCAACAACCATTTCACAGGCAAGATTCCTTCGAGCTTTGGAAATTTGACTAATTTACAGACACTTGACCTCTCAAGAAACAGAATTTTTGGTGAAATCCCTCCTCAGCTAGCCAAACTACAAAATCTTCAGAGTTTGGATCTTTCTTTTAATCCTCTTAGGCTTGTTAGCATTCCAAATTGGTTCTCAAAGATGAGGCTTTTTCGGCTAAAGTTGGCGAAGACTGGGATTAGGGGTAACCTTCCAAGGTGGTTGTCGTCCTCATCAATTTCCATACTTGATCTTTCAAGCAATGGATTGGGAGGGAGACTCCCTAATTGGATTGGAAACATGAATAGTCTATCATTCCTCAACTTGTCGAGAAACGGGTTCCATTCGTCGATTCCCGTTGAGTTTCGGAACCTTTCTCTCCTAATGGACCTTGATCTCCATTGCAACTTGTTCACAGGCCACCTAAGCTCAATATTCTCAAAAGAGTCACAAGCCCCACTTGGCCAATTCAACTCAATTGATCTATCCTACAACATGTTCACTGGCCTAATTGATGACAACATTGGAGAAAGGCCTGTAATGGCATCAATCAAGTCTCTTGTCTTGTCACAGAATCCATTGAGTGGTGGCATCCCAAAATCATTGGGGCAACTCGCCGAATTGGAAGTGTTGGAGCTTGTTGGAAATGGGATTTCGGGGAAAATACCGGCAGAGTTGGGAAATGCCAAGAGGCTTAGTACTATTTTGCTCAAGAGGAATAAGTTGAGAGGCAACATTCCAAAGGAAGTCATGAATTTGA
>CAMOHE010041003.1:0-40000 GCA_946598075.1 Artocarpus hirsutus | reverse complement strand
TTGAACCAATGATTCGAATTCAAAATACTATAATAATTTAAATTTAATGAGAAAAAACACCGTAACAAAATTGATTGAACCGCAAATTACGGTTTAAACTGTGGCTCTTAAATACTCTCTAAGAAACGATGCAATAGTTTTTGTGATTTTGCTTACTGCTTTAGAGCACCACCAACGTCCAAGACGCTTTTGTGCAATTTTGGATACAATACCGCCAAAAGCATGGATTTTATTTCGGTTGCTTGGCGATCTTTTGTTTCTCTTGTTCAAAATAAAAGGTGTTTTATTTTGTTTTCTTGTTTTTCCTTCACCTTCTTTAACTTTATGAATGATTTGCCTTTGTTATCGATTAATTGCTTATTGAGAGATCATGAGGAAGATCGCCCTCTAATTAGATCAATGGAAAAAAGAAAATTGTCAAAGTTTGAAATGAAGAGAGGAGAATTGAGGAAAAATAAATGTAATTTTCTCTAATAATTAGAAATCACTAACTAGCCTAATAATTAATATTTTTCAATTTTGTAACTCAACCTTAGTCCTTAGCTATCTTATATGTTATTTTACTCCAACCAATTATATAGATTCCAAATCCCTTATTTTCATGTCTGATAGTCTAATAGTTATTAAAAGTAAAAATATTGCTTAAACACGTCTTTTTATACCCCTAATTGGACACAACTTTCCCTTTCTACTTTTTTTTCCCTCTCTTCATTATTCTATTGTCACCATAATTCTTTTTTTTTTTTAAAAAAAAAAAAAAACTATGACGTATATTCAAGTATGGAAGTCCACATCAAGCAGCTCAAATGTTATAAGCTAAGCCATGCTTAAATGGGACCACATTTCTCTAGCATCTACTCAATCATGGAAACAGTTGGGAGGCCACACAACTCAACGCGTTACTACTTACCATTACTATTTTCACCTCCAATATTTGTCTTAATATATATATATATATATATATATATATATGCGCACACACACGTATATGTACATGTATATATATTTATATATATAGACAGTCCAACATTAAATTTGGGAAACTGTATAATTTGGACTTTGCCCTAAAATGTGTGGTACCCATTTCCATTCAATATGTGTGGCCAAAGGTAGGTAGTGTTGATTTTTTGAAAAGAAAAAAAAGTTTAAGCAATTCTTATGGCCGAAATTGATTTTGATCAACTCGACATTCTTATTAAATGGGTCTTGTAAGATATTTTTATGTTTGTTTGTCCTGTTGTAATGATTACTAGTGCAAATTAGGCTATACACAACGTTTAAACTACGGTTATTCATTTGTGTTGATTTGGTATTAAGTTTTCTAAAAAACATTAATATTGTAACTCTTAAATTTGTCATCACTCAAAACTGGTGCCAGTGACTAAATTGAAAGATATTTTTGAAGATTTTATTAAGTCTAAAAATTTGAAACTACAATTAAGCCCATAATATTTTGGAAATTAATCTATTGTTCTTCTTTCATCTTTCGTATAAGTAACTAACACTTGGATCCTAACTAAAATTAGTAGCTAACTTGGTGTTCTATTTTCGCTTTCACAAGCCCAACATTTAAAGAAAATAAAAGATATAGGTGGCAATAATTCTATGTTACATATATTGTATTGACCATCTTGAATTGAGTACTGCACCAAATTAATTATCAATGTACTAACATCGCAAGGATATTTATAGCTTAATCCGTGCTAATGTTTGTATTTAGATCGGAAAAAATCAGAAAGAAGGAATAATTAATTCCACACATGCATTTGGATTTTAGTCTTGACAAAATTTTTATGTCCCTTAAAAAAAGGTTTTCTATTTTAATATTTTCCTTTTCTATCGTGTGTTGTTTCTAAGGTAGACATTCAGAAACATACTATTAAATCTCAATTAAATAACTTCAAAAATTATTCGATTCATAGGGTAAAACAATAAAATTTTCAGATTGTAGGAGTTTAGTGACTGAGGAATTATCTATTGAATGGTACATATTTTATAAATACAATCCACAGGAAAAAAAAATTCTCACGCTTCATTTTGATACAAATTATATAATTTTATTGTTGTATCAAAAGATAGATATAGCTACATTGATATGGCATACCCTCAAAAAAAAACCTCGGTACGTTATTAATGATCTTACAAAAATTTAATTTCTATGAATTGTTAGTTAAAAATACAATTAAAACTACAAAATATAACACAATTTTTCTCTCTAATTTGAACCAAAAGTTGGTTTCTAACAGTGTTTTTAAACGTTATATTACTTGCAATATAACAAATCATTTGCCATGCAAACAAAACATATCTATCAGGAGTATTACTAAATTAGAATACGTGTTAACTACACTTTTGAAGGATAAACTTGCATGGGTGGTTTACTCTTATGTATAATGGAAAAGAGAAAATCTTGAGAGGAAATGAGTAGGGTGAGAGCTTTTTCGTATGAAAATTCTTAAAAATAAAACCCCCTTTGTCAGCTAGAGACACCTTCTTAGGGGACCTTTCAATGGAAATTTCTGAAGATTCCGTACTTTCTTTATTTATGTCTCAACCCTCTCGCCTCAGACTCTTGCCCTCCGTACGCTAGCTCCCCACTCCCCTCTGATCTAGTTTTCCGCTTTTTGATTCTTCACGTACCAATTTTGTCCTCCAGTGCCACAAATATTTCAGACACAATTTTATTTTATAATTTAGTTAAAACTAATAATTTTTAACTGTTGTAATATAGTGTTTTTATATGTTATAACAAAAAATAAAAATTTATTATCGTATAAAATTCTTACATGTTATAATATTTAAATTTTAACTTCTAGTTTCAACTTGGTGTCTAAGCATCCTCTAACCTACTCATTTTATTTTTGTTTAAATACTTGTACTTCATGATATCGAAAACTTCTTCGATAAAAACTCCATGGCGATGCATGTTTTAAAACTTTCAATCTTATCACAATCATTTTTTTTCTATCTTCATAAAATAGTGGTGATTAACATATCATTAACGTGAATTAAATTTCCGATAGAATAATTATATATATTTTCTAGTGCATGTGCCTTGAATTTCTCACGGTTTGGACATTTCATTTTTCATTTAAATATCTTAATTATTTCCAAAATTTATTGAAATTCAAATTGGGCATTGGAATTGATTGTAGCTGTTTCAGTAATTGAAAAAAATGGTTATTAATACTAAAGGCCTTTAAACTTTAAAGTCTCATGGTCTGCTTTACCTTTTAAACTTTTAAAACTGCTCATTTTGTTTCTAAACTTTAAAGATCAACATTTCACCCTCCTAAACTTTAAACCTTCTCACTTTGCCTTCTAAACTTTTGATTTTCTATTAAAATAGATGAAATTAAGCTCACTTAAGTGGTATAAAATCTCCTTTTTACCTTTACAAGTGACCTGTGTATGAATTACGTAGGTTAAATTTCATATATTCGAATGAAAAATCAGAGATTCGGGTGGTAAAGTGAGAAGTTTTGAAAGTTTAAGGGGTAAAGTAGTGATTTTTAAAATTTAGGAGACAAAATGAGGATTTTTGAAAGTTTAAAGGACAAAATGGTGATTTTTAAAATTTACATATTGTTTGGCAACGAGTGATTTTAACTACTATCTCAGTTATAAATAATGTAAAGCTCTCACATGCTACAGTAAAAATAATAATAAATAAATAAATAAATTGCTACAGTGTAAAGCTTTCACATGCTGCAATAAAAATAGTTCTCAATAATGGTTTCTATCATTATACCTAACACCCTATTAAAAGGCATAGCAATACATGGCTATCTGACTTAAAGTTTAGAGGTCATTAATTGTTGGGTTTTGTGATTCAAATAAGCAACAAAAAATTAAAATTAATTCCTATAAAATCTTCGCAGGATCCATACAATTCGATTAGATTGATAAGAAAGTCATTGAATCTTACCAAGATGACAAAAGGGGCAAGATTTTTGAAAGGAAGAGAGCGGGTTCACTCTGGTGACACCTTAACTCGAGCTTTTTGTATTCCGGATCTGATTCAGACGTTGTTACTCAAAGCAACGCCCTCTGCAGGTATCCACACGAATAGACTTTCTCAAAAACGAATTGGTGTACTAGCACTCTCTCCTTACGGTAAATGACTCTCTCTCTAATTTTAGGGTTTTTAATGTTTTTGTCTTTTAGAATAAGAGAACGCCTTCTTTTTCTTCTTTTTTTTGGCTAGAAACCCTAAAACAGATATATATATATATATCTATTGACTTCGAGATAAAATCAGATTTTAACTAGGGTAAACTGTAATTCAAATATGATTCCGAGAATGTAAAATTTAAAATTTACATATTGTTTGGCAATGAGTGATTTTAACTACTATCTCAGTTATAAATAATGTAAAGCTCTCACATGCTACAGTAAAAAATAATAATAATAAATAAATAAATTGCTATAATGTAAAGCTTTTACATGCTGCAATAAAAATAGTTCTCAATAATGGTTTCTACCACTATACCTAACACCCTATTAAAAGGCAAAGCAATATATGGCTATATGACTTAAAGTTTGGAGGTCATTAATTGTTGGGTTTTGTTGGATTTTGTGATTCAAATAAGCAGCGAAAAATTAAAATTAATTTCCACAAAATCCTCACAGGATCCATGTAATTCGATTAGATTGATAAGAAAGTCATTGAATCTTACCAGGACGACAAAAGAGGCAAGATTTCTGAAAGGAAGAGAGCGGGTTCACTCTGGTGACACCCTAACTCGAGCTTTTCGTATTCTAGATCGGATTCAGACGTTGTTATTTAGAGCAACGCCCTCTGTAGGTATCCACACGAATAGACTTTCTCAAAAACAAATTGGTATACTAGCACCCTCTCCTTACGGTAAATGACTCTCTCTCTAATTTTAGGCTTTTTAATGTTTTTGCCTTTTAGAATAAGAGAACGCCTTCTTTTTCTTCCTTTTTTTTTGGTTATAAACCCTAAAACAGATATATATATATATATATCTATTAACTTCGAGATAGAGTCAGATTTTAACTAGGGTAAACTGTAATTTAAACACAATTAAGATAATCTAGACAATGTCTGTAATTCAAATATGATTCAGAGAATCTAGATACTGTAAGATTCAATGAACCTAGACATATCTAGTACATTGAATCTAGACATTATCAGGTTTATTGAACCTAGACACAGTAAACATAAAATTCATTTTTGGTCTGTTTTAAGTGTGCAACCCTGTACGTTCACATAACGTTAGTAGTGGGTTTGAAATTTTGTTTCTGGCCCACAAATCATAAGTGGTCTCTAGCAACACATTATGATTACCCAAGTTATGCAAATGTCAATAATCTGACATAACTTAATCTATAATAAGTATTAAAGTCCTTTTGTCACTAGATACCTTGATTAAACATAAGGCATGATTTATGTCATCCTTCTACTATTCAATCATATTATTTATCGATCTTAAGTAGACTGATATTAATAACCTTTATTAATTCATTCCAGTATGGCTATATATTTTTCTTCAGTCTAACTTATCAAGGGGCCCATAGATATTTTTCTCATAATAAATGAGGGACAAATTCTTTCTTAATCACTCACATTCCTCACATAATTTACTTTATACCCAACAACAATCCATTCCATCATCCTGTTAAATATAATATTTGAATATGTCAAAATATAGAACTTATTATGTAGGAAACAATGGTGATTTCAGGTCAGAGGATTAGAATAATACTATTGTGATGAGAATCACTTATGACAATTATCCATACAGTATTCTCATAGCGGGTCGATCCAATACATCATTTCTCAAATAGGTATTTATGAGTTGACTTAGTTTCTCATACACATGATTAGTAAAACATAATCATCAGTTAAACTTCATACTAATATGCGTTCATTATTTTTCCAATAATAATGACCGACTAGGGATAATTTAGAATAGAATTCAATTTTCACTTAAGAGTTTTACTATCAAGTCACATACTTGATGACTTTAGACAGAATTAACTATTCATGAAATTAGAATAAAAAACAATAATGAAAGTGCCTCTTTATTAATAAAATTTAAATGTAATGAAGTTAAAATATAGTCATTATATAATTGGTCTAGAGCACATCACTAATATTAATAATGTTTCAGAAAATAAAGATGAATGTGTCACATCTTTAGATTGGGGCCCCTTAAAAACAAAGGAAAAAGAATTATAAAAAAACAAGGAAGAAAAAAAGGAAGTACATTAACTAGAAGCTACTCGGTAAAATATGTTCTTATGTGGGGGAAGAATGAGGGAAATTTCTGATGATAGTTCTTGGACGAAGAGAGCAGTTTCGATTTGAAATTTCGAAATTTAAAACCCATACAAATTTGAAAAACTATTATCTCATAAAAATAATAATTAAATTAAAGAAAATAAAAAGGAAAAAATCATAGATTTGTGGGCCAAAGTCACCAGTCAGTGCCACAGCCAATACTATCAAACCACGTGATAAATCCAGTTGGGCGGCTGAAAATGACTTTAGAGCCGGCTCCTCTAATTTATATCCTTATTTTATTTAGTTTTTTGGATGACTTTTTTTTTTTTTAATCAATTTTAGTCATTAAGAGAGAATAAAATCAAACCGTCAACTGTTGGAATTTGAAATACGTATTTGACCATCGTATACCGTTTTTTGTTTTCCTCATTTTTCCGATTCTTGTTTTTTTTTTTTTTATGCTTTCTACCATTGGACGAATTTACCCCTAATGCTGAACTCATATTACGGTCTGGACAAGCTCACGTGATTTAGATTCCAAACGGAGCACGTGACATTTGGTACTAATGGGATTCAATCCTAATTGCCACTTTAGCTGTGGGCCACATAAATGATCTAATTTTCAGATATTATTCTTTTTGAAGTCGCTAATTATGAGATGATTCCCCCTTCAAACAAAAAAAAAATTACGAGATGATTCGGATTAGAATCCAACTAAGTGAAGATTTTAACTCCTAAATTGCCCTTATGTTGGATAAGCTAATCAATGTTTTTGTCCCTTACGAGAGTGGGGGAATCATTTCAGTTTGGTTGCTTGGCGACAAAAGCTGGCCAATGTCATTCGTTTGTATCCAATCTTTTTCCTCTCTTTGCTTCCAAGGTATGTCCTGTCTCCAGAACTCGATCATTACCAAGGGTATTATAGTAATTCTACCAAGGCTATATTATTTTTATATTGGGTATTAATTATTAATCACACAAAAGGGTCAAGCTCTTTTTTTCATTTTTTTATTTTTTTTAAGATCAATTCGTTGTTTGTTCCTGTTTCCTTGAGGCGCGAAATAAGTTGAAATGTCCGTCCTGTTATACGGTGTCTATAGATACAGTTAACATTAAATTTTTTAAAGTAAAAATTATAATATATGAGAGTTTTAAATTATAGTTTATTTTGTCTATACTATAACATATGTAAATTTTATAATGAAATAACTAAAAGTTTTTGTTATAACTGATTTTGTCAAACATTTTATTAATTAGTCTTCGTCGGCCGAACTGTGACGGTATAGATTAGGTCTAGTACTACTCATGAAGTCTAGTTATTCACCTATAATACATTTATATATTATGGAGTATTGAGGAGAATAGTCTCAATTCTAAAGATTAAACCACACACTATAATATAAGAGAGTTTTTCACTGTATGCGGTTTGAACTCTAGAGTTCAAACTACTCTTTCAAATATCCTATTAGTTAAGCTAAAATCTTTATAGGTATTATAAATAATAAATTCGAATACCAATTCTGTAAAAGTGGTGTTCTACTAGCTCAATAGGTAGGACAAAAATTGACCTTATCCTTTTGGTTGGGATGAATTTTCGCTATGATGAAAGAGGTGGGGAATGAGATGATGTGAACAATATTTTTTTTTTGTAAGAAATAAAGAAATTGAAATTAATGAAAAAAAAAAAACACTTTGTGAAGTAAATGAAAATTAGTATATAATGTATTGTATATAGGCAATGCAACGAGAGTAGCTATACCTTACCAAAAATGGATTTTGCTTATTATGCTAGCAATTGTGTCTAGGCAAACGGTTAATTAATTCCCATTTTTAAGCTAATAATGTTAAGTTTTATGAAAAATAGAAATATGACCATTTCTTTTTTTTTTTTTTGATGCTTAGCAAATTAAGGTACTAAAAGATAATGTGTGATAATGGCATTTTAACAAAAACTGAAGTTATTTTTGTACGATCAAGTTTCCACCATTGAAAAATTTTCACGTTAAAAGGACATGAAAAATTTCACCACACAAAAAAAAAAAAAAAAAAAATATATATATATACATATATAGTTGATTCTACATTGCGTTTTGTGGTGTATTCATGAGTTGATGAAATGTGCCAATGTGGAAGATGACAAGGCATAAATGCTTCCATGAAGAGACAAATCATAAAGTGTCCTTATTGGGTTCATTGTAGATAATTGCAGTTGAATTATCGTGAAGGGAAATTCTTTTAGGGTTTTTGAAAGAAGCGACGTCTAGTGTATGGGAAGTTTATATTGCTACTTCAAACCATTTTTCTTCGACACTTTTTGTTCTCTATCTTTTTTTTTTTTTTTTTTCAGTGTAAGGCCATTATTATTGTTGGGGTTATCTTTTAGCTTATGAATTTCGGCCATATGAGGGAGTAAAATAAATGACTGTAAACGATAATGAGAGGTTGTTATATCTATCCATTTACCACCTCTCTCTCTCTCTCTCTCTCTGTGTTTTTATCTTCTGTCATTAATGTTATTAGGTATAGTTTATTTCAATTAGCATACTAACTTTTCATACGAGATTAAAGAGCTAGCTATCCTAAACATGCATAAAGCATTTTGGTGAATTTGGTGATACAACTAAAAGGAATTGGCAATAATGTCTTGGTGCATGTGTATGCTTTTATTGAAACCAGTTGAAAATAAAGTTGACACTTGATAAGAAGCCAAGCAATTATTACTAAATTTGAAACAAGTTTGTACCATAAAATTTGAGCGCTAATGTTGGTTAAAAATCTAGCAATCATGCAAGATATATATATTTTTTTGACGGATCATGTAAGATATTTTAGAACTTGATTAACCATTAAACGGGGATATCTACTACTAAGCAAAACTCAAATAAGGAATTAATGCAACAGAAATCAAAAAATAGGATTTTACCGACCTAAGTCAACAGTCCAAAATCCATTTGAAAAAAATCCCATGAGGGAAAAATTCTCACCCCTGTTTGGTTGGGTGGTGGGAACCACGGTTTCCACCATAAACTCATTTATGAACAGTGTAAAGCTTTTACATGCTACAGTAACAATAAAAAAATTTGCTGCAGTGTAAAGCTCTCACATGCTACAGTAAAAGTGATTATAACCACTGGTTCCCACCGTCCTTCCAAATAGTCAATTTAGATAGAAACACAACCTTTGTATTCAGTGTCAATATTCAAGTCTTTTGTCACAATTACCTAACCAAGATGTAACAGTTACAAATTAATCCTTCTAGATCATTCCGCAAGAAAGTATTTGCTGTGAATCTACAAGAACATTCTCACAAGAATTATCAAATTGGATGTACTTTGGTAATTCTAATTTTTAACCAGCAAAGAATGTGCCAAGATTGGCGTTTGACTAAACATATTGCAATAGCCAGTAAATAATACATGCAACGTTGTAATTGTCAACTTTGTATCCTAGTGTTTTAACTTTGCAATACTTGGAATGAGGCAATACAAACGACCAATAACCCAACAAATACACAACATTAACTATAATAACAAGAGAAATTTTGTGCTATGGTATGCAAAAAAAAAAAAAAAAAAAAAAAAAACCTAGTAAGAAGGGCACAATTTTTAATAATTAAAGTATATTTTTGTGAGAAAATGTGTCCTTTAACTATACATATTGTTATGGTATGAACAAATACCTGGTAAGTAAAGCACAATTTTCAATAATTAAAATACTTTTTTGAATAAATTAAAAATAATTTTATTTTGGTAAGAAAATCTGCCCTTTAACTATATATATCTTTTGATAGCCCACCAATAAATATCCTAATTAACAATAATTCATGTAATTTAGTTTTGAGTTTTGTAAAGCGGGAAAGAATTAGAGGTTGAGATGATAATCAAACCAAAACGAGCGGCGATCAACGCGGGTATGTGTGCGGTGAATTTGCGTAAATTAGTCAAAGAAATGGGCCAAAACCTTCCCAAAAAAGAAAAGTAAAAGTGGCCGAAGAAAAAAACCAGAAAGGTCGTCAGTTTCCTAGGTCTTCACGAATCTAAAATCTAAAAATTACAATAGCAACGAATTATACTCCATCAAAAAAAAAAAAAAAATAAAATAAAATAAATTCACATTTTATTTTTAAAATTTTACTCCTTCAAAATTCGAAAAGATTCAAACGGCGAAAAGAATTACAATACAAAAAAATTCGGTGGCAGTTTGTGGATATGGTCCGACCTGGCCCTTCCATTCGTACAAAACCTTGGACAGAGAAAAATCCAAATCATCTTTTTGAAAAAGTGATTATAAGGGCAGTCCTCCTAATTTCAGTCCAAAATATTACGCGTTAGATTAATACCTTTTTATTTTGTGAGATAATTAATATACTGATATAATAATTTAGAAACGTATATTTTATATAAAAAGGCCAATACAAATTGGTGTATATATATTTAGAGAGAGAAAAAGGGAAAAAAAGAAATTAAGGGGGGATGTAGAGAGAGAAGAGAGAGAGAGAAACGAGAAAGAAACGGGCACTTTTAGTATAGGGCCACGGACGCTTTCAGCCCTCATTCAATGCTTTACCGAACTCACCACCCCTTTTTCTTCCATTTCCACCCCTTTACTTCTTCTTCTTCTTCATTCCCTTCTTCTTCCTCTAAACCGAACCACGCCACTCTCTCTCCTCCTCCTCCTCCTCCTCTCTCTTCACAGGTTTGTATATCTATATGTGTATGTATATATTTAGTTTTGTTTTAGGCAAAGTTTGAAACTTTTTTTCATTTAACACCCAAAGTTTCAAACTTTACCACGAAATTTGAAACGGGTATTTCTTTTTTTGGGGTTTTTTAAGGTTGAAACGGAAATGGCGTGCGTTGAAGCGGCTCTAAAGACAAGTATTATGAAGGAGATGGGGATGAGAGCGAGCCCACCAGCGGTTTTTGATGATTTGTTGGACGTGAACGTGCAAAACGTCGACTTCTCCGTCGACGACCTCCTTAACTTCTCCGATGACGATGGTTTTGTTGTCGTCGAAGACCAAGACGACGAAAAAGACTTTTCTTCCCCTTCTCAACATGAACAAAACCAGCCAGCCGACGAAGAAACAACCTCAAACGACAACAACCCATGTACCAGTTTGTTCATCTCGTCCGTACCAACCACTGAACTCACCCTTCCGGTAATTTTTTTCTCTCTTTTATGGTCGGAGTGCAAAAAACAAAAGAAACGTTTCTCTTTTTTTTTTTTGTTGTATTTTTTAGTAAAAGTGGGATTTGTAACGCGCAGAAGGAGGAGTTGGAGAACCTTGAATGGCTATCCCATTTCGTCGAGGAATCCTTTTCGGAATTCTCGACCTCGTACCTCGCCGGAGTTTTGTCGGCGGAGAAAACGCCGAAAACAGACGACAAGTTTCTTGCCGAACCGAAACGTTTCGTTCCGGAGAAGCAGCCCTGTTTCACCACCCCGATTCCGGCCAAGGCCAGAAGCAAGCGGACTCGGAGCGGAGTTCGGGTCTGGTCCCTCGGTTCGCCGTCGTTCACGGAGTCTTCATCAAGCTCGACCACGTCCTCGTCGTCCTCGTCCTCTCCGTCGAGCCCTTGGCTCATATGCGCCACGCAAGGTCAAGAACCCGCCGGTTCGGTTGAAAAACAGGCTCCGAAGAAGGCTAAGAAGAGACCGCCGGTCGAATCTCTCGGCCACGGTTCCGGTGTAGGCACGGCCCAGCCACCTCGCCGGTGCAGCCACTGCGGCGTTCAGAAGACCCCGCAGTGGCGAACCGGTCCGCTCGGTGCAAAAACGCTTTGCAACGCTTGTGGGGTCCGCTTCAAATCCGGTCGGCTCTTGCCCGAGTACCGGCCGGCTTGTAGCCCGACTTTCTCGAGCGATTTGCACTCGAACCACCACAGGAAAGTGCTTGAAATGCGTCGGAAGAAAGAGGGCGTTGCTCTTCCACCCGAGTCCGGTTTGGGCTGTCCGGTCGTGTCAAGTTTTTGAAAGAAATTAATTATTAGCAATTAGCCAAAAAAAAAAAAAGAAATCTAGTAGTTTAGGAAAATAGGGAATCAGAGGGAAGATACGGCAGTGAACCCGGTTCGAACCGGTTTTTAGTGTACATTCTTTTCACGGTGGGTGGGGTAGGTTTTCAACGCTTGTAACCGATTAGGAAAAACTCATGTACTTCTTTTTTTTACCTCTCTAATTTATTTTTTTAACTTTTACTTTTTGGTTTTTCTTTTTTTGTCTAAGAAAAAGAATTATTTCAAAAAATGGTAACTGGTTAATGTTTTTTCTTTTTTTTTGAGTTTGAAACCGTCAAAAAATTTCCCACCCTTTATTTGTTGTTTTTGGGTTGCCGTTGGAATGGAAGGCACAAAAACATGATGTGAGTGGAAGAATACTGTGTGCGGTGGCGTTGCTAGCACGCCCTCCACGGAATCTCCACCGTTGATAAGAAATGACGTACGGAGTGTGACGGTTGATGGGCTTTTGAGATTTGTGAGTGTGGATTTGCTGGCATTTCTTTTTACTTGCAAATTCCAATGCAGAGGAATTTCACCGAATGAGCGAGAGCTTGAATGTCTTTTTAATTGTTCTTTCATCGATGCCCTCTTGTCGTTGTAAGATTTTTTTGATGCTTTGTTTCGTACTTTCGCTGTTTGATTTTTGGACTTTACTCCCTATTCTTAAAACAACAAAGAGGGAAAGTTTGAATAAAAAATTTTCAGACAATTAAAAATTAAGGGTTTTTTAACTGAGAGTTAAAACAAAAATACTATAATACATAAGAGTTTTATATTATAAATAGTTTTGAACTAAGAGTTAGAGCGGTTTTGTCCAACAAACCCAATGTTAGAGGAATTTTGTGAATGTGGGTTTTAGTTTTCATCTTTTATTAAGCGTGAAAAAATACCATATAGTTTTCATTTTATTTTATTATTATTATTATTATTTTTTGGGGTTTGGTTTTTTTGGCTTAAAGTTTGTGTAACTAAATATAGTGGGTGGCATCTTTTACTATAACTTAATTCTCCTAACTAACGTCAGACCAGTTATCAATAGCATCTGAACTTGAGCTGAAGCATTTGCGTGTTTCCTATTCAAGAGTGAATTTTCAGGATATACAAAATATTTGGGTTTAGCATTTTCGTGCCCTTTTTGAAGCACTTTCTCTTTTACTTTGTTATCCCTTCCAAACAACCCATCATTATTTCCGTGGAAATTCACTTTTGGACCATGTTGAAGGATGAAACTGCAAGTTTTCAAGAATGCCTGTGTTTGGGAGAATGGTTAGTTTAAATCATTTTTGGTTCAAACAATGGTTAGTTTAAATCATTTTTGATTCAAACATTTTAGCCTGTGACAACTTTACATTATAGTTGTCGAAAACTGTATACTATGAACGGTTTGAATTGAGGTGCGAAACAGAAAAAATGATATTTGAAAACATGATTCAAACTAATAATTTTAGAATTCAAATTTTGTGAGGGAAAATATAATAACAAAACTAATTTGAATTTAAACTTTTTTGTTTGAACTAATGTCTCCGAATACGCTATTTTGTTCCCTCCACATACATACATACATACAAAAACAAGAAAAAAAAGAACTTCAATATAAGAAGCCTAGGTCAAAGTCCTGAAGTTTATTTTATGTAATATATCATATTAACTTATGAAGTGATGCAAGTCATAATGAAAACATTGCTCAAAACAATGCGCATGCCGCATGTCGCCATTTGTCTAATTATTATTGTGCCGTAGACTTGGACATTGGCTCATATTGGCTTGTTGAGTCACATGCGACTACACATCAAGTTATGCATATTTATGCATCACTAGTTGATGGTTGAATTGCTATTCAATTGTGCACTGCAAAATGCTAAAGTACAACAACCTCAATTTCTCCTTTCAAGAAACAATTAAAAAAAGGAGAAAATTATATGTTATGTGATACTTTAAAAATGCATTTATTTACACTATTTTAAATTTTTTTTTGTCACACTACTATTAATATTGTTTAAGTTATGCCTATATAATATTTATAAAAAGTAAGTTTCAAAAGGTACCCTTTATGAAAATTTTCCTTTTAAAAACAATTTCTTTTCTTTTTTGGTAAAACTTTGAGCCTTGACCAATGTATATATTTTCTTAGCAAAATTGTAAACAATGGTCTAGTTTTGAATAGCTTGGTACTAAATAACTTATTTACGGTATCGTAAGTAAATATTATTTTAAATTTTTAAAGAAGATCGTAAGGGTAAAAGTGAGTTTATTAGCTAAAAAATAAATAAAAATAAAAGCAATTATTTTTATAAAATAGTAAAAAATATACTTTATGTAAATAAAATATAATAGATATTTGATAAAAAAAATAATTTTGAGTTTCATGTGAGTAAATTAGATAAATTCGAGATTCTTCAAATTCCATTATGGGGTATATTCAAATAAATATTGAATTTATCAAATTTGGTTGTAGAGTAAACCAGGCAAATTTTGAACTCAATAGTCTTAATCCAAAATTTACCTCAATTTTTACTAAGCATACCAAAAAAAAAAAAAAAGTCTGCTATTTGCTTTTGTTAAAAAAATAAAGAAATACGTCCCCCCTTGTTCTTCTCAAAGTTGTTAGAAATTGTAACTTATGATTAAGGTAGAACTTGAAAGTCAAAAGAAAACAAATTTCTATTACAATTTGCATTAAAAAAGAGATCCACTAACCAAAATTAGCTACACCATTGTTACCACTTTATTAGCTAGTGTTAGGAAGACTTTGACAGACAATGATTAATTAGCCTTGGTTATAAAAAAAAACAAAAATCCCCAATGTTTTTCACAAAATCATGTGACTCTGCGTAGGGCCGCGGGCACGCTAGCAAAGCACGTGATTTGCCATAGGGATTATATATATATATATATATATATATATATATATATATATATATTCAGGTCCCTGCCGATGTACCAAAACCAAACCAAACCCAAATATCCATACATATAAGGAACTCAAAATGTGGCCAAAATTTCTGGCTTGCCCCAACCAAATACCATAATAATTGTTTGAGTGGCTATTACGTGATGGGCATTTCTCACCAGTTCCAACCACTCTTCAACGTCCATGATAGTTCAAAATCAATAATTAGGGTTAGAGTGAGCTTAACATGTTCCCCTCTTTCATGCAAAACATTTTTACTTATCTTAGGCAAGTACTCTATGAGTCAAACAATTAAGTAGAGCCAAAATAAGTTGGGACCTTTTCCGTTGGGGTTTCCATAAGTTGGTTACGTTTTTTTAAGAGAAAATTACATATTAAATCACACTTTTTAAAGTTTTGTTTATTTATGTTACACTTAAAAATTTTATGCTACACTATCATTCATATTATATGTTAAGTTATGCTACGAATAAATATGTTTATATTTATAAAAAATAAATCTTAAAAGATAGCGTTTATGAAAATTCCTCCATTTTTAAAGCATAAGATCTGATCAAGATCACTTTTTTTTTCCTATAGATTTCACAGTAAAAAAACAAATACTCATCAATAGATATCTTTTTTAATTCCCACCAGTGAAATTGCCCAAGTAATTCTCTCTCTTTTCTCTTTTCATTGGCAAGACTGCTAGCAACAATGTCAATCAAGGTTGGAGCCATTTATGGACGAGGATAGATCACCACTCCGTTTGAACTGTTTTTCTTTTTTATATATAAAATTTTATAAAATTTTTACTTTAGCCCCTAAATAATTTTACATTTCTTTATTTTCTCCACCTCATTAATTTAATCACGTCCCTTTGTCTCTGATAAATTTTTCTAGTTATACCTCTAATGTCAAGGTAGATCTTCAAAGTAAAAAAAAAAGGTCAATGA
The DNA here is from genome assembly GCA_946598075.1 of Artocarpus hirsutus. Lineage (NCBI taxonomy): Eukaryota > Viridiplantae > Streptophyta > Magnoliopsida > Rosales > Moraceae > Artocarpus > Artocarpus hirsutus. Next base: position 23,899 of record CAMOHE010041003.1, on the reverse strand, counting down.
TTGTAACGATAGAGATGCAAGGTTGCTAATTAACTCACTATGAATGAATTTAAATAGTGTTTGACATGGTGGTTAGAACTATTTTTACTATAACATGTGAGAACTTTACACTGTAGCAATTTTTTTATTGTTACTATAGCATGTGAGAACTTAACGCTATTCATAATTAAGAAATTGATGAAAACCACAGCTGTCAAACAGGAGGTTAATCTATAAATGTCAACATTTTGGGCTGGCCGAAAAAACTCATTCTCTCCATCTTACAAGGTGGTAGTAACTCTATTGAGTGAGTATAGTGAGTGGTGATTGTGCCCACAACATTTAAACCCCCCTCTTCTTCTCTCGCTCCCTCTCTCTCTCTCTCTCTCTCTCTCTCTTTTTCTTTGAAAAAAGGACCAATAAGTGTTGTGATGAGGAGTCTTTTGACTCCACTTTCTTAGACTTTGTTGGACTAATAATCTTCGGATTATACATGATTCAACTAAGGAAGAAGCATTATATGGTATGAGGGTCCTTGTGTTCTTCTTTTAAGGCCTTTTGGTTCCAAATTTGTGCTACTGATTTAATCGTATTGTTTGTCAATCTAGTGGAAGTAACGTGTTATAGTTATCTATTGGATGGTTCTACGCGAGTTATATGTCAGGTTACGTAATTAAATAGAAATTTGGTAACTCAATCGGGCTTCAACAAGAGAACCAGAGAAATAGTAAATTTTAAGATTTTTTAAAATAAATAATATGTTTTAAAAATATTCGTAAGAAATAATAGATTTATAATATAAATAACTTCTTTATATTGTAAACAATAAGGTAAATAAATTATTTGTGTTTTAAATCTATTTATTGTATAAATTTGATTTTTATTATTCACAGCATAAATTTGATATATTTATTATAAATATTTTAAAAACCTTTTGTTTAGTACAATTAGTTTGAAAGAGTGTTATTTCCAATAATTTCCGTAGAAGGATAATTACACACGTTTGTCGTTGCTTTTTTAAATTGGTTCCTTTTTGTATTTGCCACAGGAACAAAAAAGCATTGTAATGTTTTTGTTTATCATAATAACTTCTATTTTCACTTTTGTGGAGAATTCTGCGGCTAGATATTAAAAAATATATTTTATTGGTGTGATACAATTCTGAATCGTTAGATTTTAATAATTAAATCTTGTTAAATTATTATATATATAAGATAATGATGAATTATTCAAATAGTTAGAACTGTATCCTACTATTGTTATCTTTTTTTTCAGTCCTTACTAAAAGGGAGAAATATATCTATCTTGTGTCAAAGAAAAAAGCTTACCAATTTTGATGGAGGACCTATAAGTTTTGAAACTATATGAAGTACTATCAATTCAAGCCCACCGCAACAGGATTCTGAGCAAGGAGGCTGCGTAAAAGGATGGTTTTAATGTATAACCGACCTTAAAAGAGGGGCAAACAGCAAAAAAATCGAATCAAGAAACAAGAAAGAAACAAAACACCAATGCCAAAGTGAACCAGAAATAAAGTAAACAAAACAAACAATTAGGCAATTTGGCAAAAGCCCATATTAAATTAGGCAAAAGCCTTCCAACCATTCAAATTTAGATCGGTTATATAGAAAATGGCCAACAACAAGCTACACCAAAGAAAGACTTGAAAGCTAAAATGAGAGACAAATTAATGTATATTTTGTGGTGAAAGGAATATTTAATGTGTATTGTATATAGCCTAATTCATCCAATTTTGGACTTCAGTATTTGAGCTTTAACAAAACTGATTAAGTCCTCAAACCAAAATTGCATTGAAGAAAACCTCATATTTATTATTTAATACAAGTGATGCCGTACAATTTGACAACAAATTGTGTCTACTATAAAAAGAGGCTCCACACACTGTAACTTTATTCTAACCGCGAAGGGTTACCCGCAATTACCTAGGAATAATCAAACGAAAGGTAAAAATATAAAACAACACATATCAAAATCATAACAAAAGGTCAAAAGCGTTTTAGGTGTATGTTTTGGAATGCCATACAATCAACAAGACGACATGTAGTCTAGAGTAGCTCATGAGATTCATGCACCTCCTTAAGAACGTCCAATGCCCATGCAATGTGCATGGATTGTGGTGGTGCACTATCGCTTGGTTGAGAAGGATTTTTGCCTTTAGATCCAACTGATTTGCGTTGTCCACCGCATCCCCAAACCCAACAATGCCCTCCATTCTTACCACCTCCACCACTGCCTCCCCAACCCCAGCCTCCACCTTGACCGCCACCACCACTGCCGCCACCACTTCCACCTCCACCGCCACCTCTGTCCCCTCCACCTCCGCCACCACCGCCACCTCTGCTGCCACCATTTCCTTTATTGTGTCTTCCTCCATGACCTTCACCTCTACCTTTTCTTCCATCACCACCGCCGCCGCCACCACCGCCACCATTGCCTGAATTGCCCTTCCCTCCACCACCACGGCCACGGCTACCGCCACCACCACCTCCACCTTCCCCGCCACCGCCATTTCCTCCTCCCTTACCTTTACCACCGTTATTTGCATTGTCAATATTGTTTTAACCAAATTAGTATTTTTATCCGAAGATGTTACATGTCTTACACGTGCACCTTCAACCTTTGGACTCGTTGCCTTGGGAACCAAATTATAGGGTGTTTGGGAGAGTGGTGAGAATCAGTGGTAGGAACCACTTTTACTGTAACATGTGAGAACTTTTTACTGTAGCAAATTTGTTTTTTTGTTACTGTAGCATGTGAGGACTTTTTACTGTTCATAACTGAGATTGTGGTGAGAACCACTTTGCCAAACACCCCCTAATTAGTACCATTGGACCGAGGAAAACTTCTCAGCCCATCAACCAAAGCAGGGCTCAAAACCACTTAAGAAGAACCAAAATACTCCAAAACACACCAACCAACTTCATTTTTCTTTCTCTGCTTGAGAGCACAAAAAACTTAGGCCGAAGCCTTCCCTCTTTTGTACTCTTGGCCTTCTATTGCCATGAAATTGGAAGATTAAAAAAAAAAAAAAAAAGATTCCCCAGAAGACTGAACAAACTTGTATCTACAAGATTTAACAATTCAACTTTCAAAAGGCTGCAAAAAGAGAGAGATCATCAATACATATAGATTAGAAATATCATATATATTGCCTTGCGGCGCAATTTGTCCCCACCCTTTTTGTTTTTTCACTTTCAGTGACTAAAGCACGCCTCGTATGGTGCACATATGCACTATTATCATCACCCTCATTAGTTATTCCTCACCCTCATCTCTCTCGTGACTCCTTTCTTATTACATTTTTCTTTTCATTTTGTAGACGAAGGCCCACCACTAGATAGAGAGAGAGAGGAAACAACCTGTTGTTTCTTTTGCTATTAAATATCAAATTGTGGGTATCTTTGTCAGGGAAATTCAAAGGAGCATTCCTTCGCTAGAGTGACTTAGAGAATGTGTACTTTGTTAAATATAGAGGGCAAAGTCGTTCAGATTTAATTATTAGATTTAATTATTATATTGTAAAGTTCTTATATGATATAGTATATAACAAATATAAGTTATAGTATAAAGCTTTAGTATGTTACAATAAAAATAAAAATTGTTTTAATGTTTGGCTCACCAAATGTACTCATTTCTGTCCCCACTTTTATTCATTACATACCAATGGAAGAGTTAAGTACAAAACTAAAAAAGCGAGTTAAGGGTGGCAAGATCCTTAATCTTATCCTTGCTTATAAATTGAGTTGTTAGTAGGGATGTTGTCTTTGAATTATGAGTGTTGTGATACTTTAGACTCTAAAGTTTTTACTTCGTCTCAATTTAGCTAATAAATTACTAATTAATTATGAATTAATTTAACAAATACAGTCATCATTTTGGGCCGGCCGAAAAAGCTCATTCTATCTCTCTCCCCACTATGTTCAAGATGTTAGTTACTCTAGTGAGTGGTGATTGTGCCCGCAACATTCGCCTTTTTTTTTTTTTAAGAAAAAAAAGACCAGTAAGTGTTGTGATGAGGAGTCTTTTGGCTCCACTTTCTTAGACCTTGTTGGACTAACAATCTTCGTATCATACTCTAACTCAGGCTGACTCTCTCTCTCTCTCTCTCTCTCTCTTCCAAATACTATATTTTGGAATTAAATCAAAATTACTAGAGTAAAAAAAAACGTTGTACATTATGTTCGTAAAGCAAGTAAACTATAAAAATCTAGGACGAGGTAAAAAAAAAAAGGACTGTAAATTTTTGAATAAGAGGCCTTCATCACAAGATAAGGGGAGTGAACTAATTAGATTTATTTTATAGCATACTTGATGTCTCTACGACTTTACCTGCCTACATATATATGTAAGCCATGCTTAGTCTTGCATAATAATATGGGTACAACATCTTAATATTGCCTGCGACAAATTCTATAGTTTTAGCTATCTTTGCTTGTAGTTATATCTTGATTAGATTATCATGATCTATATATTTGCGTTGTTTTATAGTAATAGAAAAACGATACTTCATTTCCTGTGGATTGTGGCCTCTGTGTGTGTGTGTGTGTTTTTTTTTTTAATATGCTTAGTTCCAAGTAACAATACTCATTTACTTGCATCTCTTTGCTATGATAAACAAACAAATGGCATCAAACACTCGATCAAAGATTTTACTTTGGACAAGTGAAATGCAGGGAAGCAATGAAATGAATTTCAGGCGTCTACTCTCCACTGTTAATTGGTTCACTGACTTGATAGATGCTTAAGAAGTTATAAAAAAAAAAAATGGGCTCTTCAAATTATTATTCATGGTAGAAGAGTTGCATTTTATTTTTCATGTGTTCTTCATCGAAAAAGGTGATATGTGGTTGTATGAGTTAAATCAGATTTATGGGATTGTTGGATTTTTTATACACCTTTAAAATATAGTGTCTTTTTTTTGTTTTCTCCTTGTTCCTTGAACACTCCAATCTATAGTTGTTGCCCTCCCTGTATTTATTTTTTTATTTTTTTATTTTTAAGATATAGAACTTCAGACTGGAAAGATACGTCTTTTGCTTATGAAACCAAGTTCCTTTGCTGATTAAAACGACAATAACGATTTCCTTCTTTTTTTTTTAATACAAATAGTCATGTATCTAGATGGAAAAAGATATGTCGTTTGTAATTTCACATTCTTATCTTCGACGTTGTAATAGAAAGTTAAGAAACATTTTGAAAATTAGTAATATTCCCCCGAGTTTTAAACATTTTAAAGGTCAGTTAAAGTATCCTAATGTTTTTGAGATTTGTTACGGATCATAGAAAGATGAACTTCTTGCAAAATTTACCCAACCGGTCGTTGACTCTGATAATATACACACTTCTGCCAAGTTGCACCTTCCTTCTCTCACAGGACGGCAAAGAACTCGTCAAGTACTCTGTGGTACTCTCTCTCACCTCTCTCTCTCTCTCTCTCTCTCTCTCTATATATATATATATATACACACACACACATATATATATTTATATATGTCGTATTGTTGATTGTGAGTACATATTTAAACAGGTAGACGCATTCACTGAGTCACCAATTTAGTGATAATGATATGGTGGGTTGAAAATTTACAATAAAAATGCTGAAGAGACAAAGAAACGAATTAAGATTGTCATTAATTTTGACATTGATATATCTGTTTTGATATTTGTTCGTTTTCCTTTTACAATGGTGACTAGAGTGATGTGTATCAGTTTCTAGTTTCAGTTTTCATTTACTTTCGAAGTTTGTGTTTCTTTGTATCTTTAGTACTTGTTTGTTTTCAAGCAAGATAACTCTGATACATTTCTCACTAATTAATCCTTTGCTTCTAGTTATAGACATAATAATTATTTTTTTCAATCCTTACCGGTAGGGAGAAATATATCTATCTTGGGTCAAAGAAAAAAGTTTAACATTTTTTATGGAGGCTGCCTAAAAGGACGCCTAAATTATGGTTTGGATGTATAGCCACCGGGAGAGAGAGAGAGAGAGAGAGAGAGAGAGAGAAGATTGAAACCACAATCAAGAAAGAAACAAAACATCAATACCAGAGTGAAGCAGAAATAAAGAGAACAAAACAAACAATCAATCTGGCAATTCCGCAAATCCCACCTTAAATTAGGCAAAAGCCTTCCAAACCATTCAAATTTACGTCGGTTATATGGAAAATGGCCAACAACAAGCTACACCAAAGAAAGACTTGAAAGTTAAAATGAGAGAGAAATTAATGTATATTTTTTGGTGAAAAGAATAATAATATATAATGTATGTTGTATATAGCCCAATTCATCCAGTTTTGGAGCTTTAACAAAACTGATTAAGTGCCCCGTTTGACATTTCAGTTCTAACTTATTATTTCTTATAAAGATCTCTACAGCTATAATAAAAAACAAAAACTTATCACAATGTAAAGCTTTTACGTGCTACAATTTTTAAACTTAAATTTTAATTCCAACTAAAAGTCAACCGGCCCTTCAATCGGCAAACTAGAGTTGAATTAAAACAAACACATATTTATTATTTAGTACAAGGGATGCAGTACGATTTGATAACAAACTGTGTTTACTATAAAAAGAGGCTCCACACACTGCAACTTTATTCTAACCGCGAAGGATTACTCGCAGTTAGGAAGAATCTAGCGAGAGGCGAAAAAGGTAAAGAACACATATCAAAGTCACAACAAAAGGTAAAATGGTGCAAGTGTTGGAAGGCCGTACAATCAACAAAACGACATGTACTCTAGATAACCCCAAAAATTTCATGCAATCTTAAGAACGTCAACGCCCAATGCCCATGCAATGTGCATGGATAGAGGTTCTAGTGCACTAAGGCCTGGTTGGAGCAGGAATTTTGCCTTTAGATCCAATTGATTTGCGTGGGCCACCGCATCCCCAAACCCAACAAAGCCCACCATTCTTGCCACTTCCACCACTACCTCCCCAACCCCACCCTCCACCTTGACCACCTCCACCACCGCCACCTCCGCCACCGCTACCACCACCACCTCCGCCGCCACCGCCACTTCCACCTCCGCCGCCACCGCCACTTCCACCTCCGCCGCCACCGCCACCTCCGCCTCCTCCACCTCCGCTTCCTCCACCCCATCCATAGCCTTTGCCATTTCCTCCACCCCCACCCCCACCCCCACCCCCACCACCACCACCACCTCTGCTGCCACCATTTCCTCCATGACCTTTACCTCTACCTTTTCCTCCACCACCCCCGCCCCCACTGCCACTGCCTCCACCGCCACCGCCACCTCCGCCACCATTGCCCGAATTGGCCTTTCCTCCACCTCCCCCGCCACCACCACCGCCACCGCCACCACCTCCACCGCCACTGCTTCCTCCCTTGCCTTTACCGCCATTATTTGCATTGTCAATGGTTTTAACCAAATTAGTATTATTATCCGAAGATGTTACATTCCTTCCATGTGCACCATCAACCTTTGGACCCGTTACCTTGGGAACCAAATTAGAACCATTGGACCGAGGGACACTTCTCAGCCCATCAACCAAAGCAGGGCTCAAAACGACTAGAAGGAGAACCAAAATACTCCAAAACACCCCAACGAACTCCATTTTTCTTCCTCTGCTTGAGAGCACAAAAAACTTAGGCCGGAGCTTCGCCTCTTTTATACTACTCCTTCTACAGCAATAACAATTGAAAAAAACCCAAAAAAAAAAAAGAAGACCCCACAAGACCGAACAAACTTGTATCCACAAGACTTAACAATTCAACTTTCAAAAAGGCTGCAAAATAGAGAGAGATCATCAATACAAATAGATTAAAAATATTATGTCTACTGCCTTGCGGCGCAATTTGTCCCCACTCCTTTAGTTTTTTCACTTTCAATGACTAAAGCACGCCTCGTATGGTGCACCATATGCAATATAATCATTACCCTCATTAGTCATTTCCTCACCCTAGTCTCTCTCGTGACTCCTCTCTTATAACATTTTTCTTTTCACTTTGTAGACGAAGGTCCGCCACTTTTGGTTAAAATATATCATATATATATATATATAGAGAGAGAGAGAGAGAGAGAGAGAGAGGAAACGGGCCTTTTTTTTCCTCTGCCATTAAGCAGCATATTGGGTATCTTTGTCAGGAAAAAAATCACGCCATATTCATGTGCACTTTTTCTTCTTGTATTTATTTATTTATTTTGTTCTTCATCAGAATGTGTAACTGTACACATGATTCGTTGAAGAAAAAGACAAGAAGAAGAAGAAGAATAAGAAGGTATTTTGTAATGTGTTTAATTTGTCCTTAGCTATGTGTTAATAGAGCAAAGGTGGGAGACAAGGCACCAAACTTGAAATTGGGCTTCTCTGAGGCTTTCCAGTTTGTTGAACCCTTTTTGGAGGGGTCACCTTGGTGTTTGTCGTTGCTTTAGGGCCACGCTGGGCCGCTCTACGAGTGGGTCGTTTCAAGAAACGTTATGTGAAGGGCTTTTAGAAAAACGACTAACTTTTTTGCAATTTTTTTTTTAAATTTGAATTAAAAATTAGTTAGAACTACGCTTACATTTATAAGTGGAGTTAGCATTGATGTTGTTTTGAATTATGAGTATTGTGTTACTTTAGACTCTAAAAATTTACTTCTTTTTTTTCTAGATTATTATTTGGGCTTTTTGTTTTTTCATAATTTTGTTCCTCGATATTAAAGTTGATAAAGCGTGTTTGAGATTTAAAACAGAAAATCACGCCTATATACCATAGTAAATGAAAATTTTACAATAATAATTAAATTAAGTGTAAAATATTTTAATTTTTAAAGATTTTTAATAGTAATAAAGAGAAAACTGTGCACTTTGTGTAACTATAGTTAGGGATCATTATTATAAAAATAAATAAATAAATAAAAGTTTAGTGAGTAATCTGTCAAAAAAAAAAAATAAATACTGAAGTGCTCATAATTGATAAAGTAGCTAACAATATACATATATGCATTTGAGACTCGTTTGGAAAACATAGTCCAAATAATCTAGAATTTGAACTTAAGACACTATCATAATTTAAATTTTATGAAAGAAAACACTATAATAAAGTTTATTTTTTTGAATCAAAATCTTTTTTTTTAAATCATTTCCCAAAAGGGACTCTTGATTCTTAGAAGTTATCCACAAGTTGTAAAAGAAAGAGTAATTGGTCTTTCACGCGTGGGACCGTGTGAGTGTACAAGTTGGGTATGCGAGTGGGTGGGGGAGGGATACATCTTTCCCTTTAAGAAAAGAAGGATAAGCGAAGAGGGGAAATTGGAAGGGCAAGCCATGTGATAAGAACATGGGCACAAAAGTGGATTCGAATCCATGCATTTGCATATAAATTGAAGATGGGAATAATATATGGTTAATGGTGTTGGCCATTGCACGTATCTTGTAATGGTGACTATATCTTTTGTACATATATATATATAGAGAGAGAGAGAGAGACACGCGTGTGTATATATGCATATATATATATATATATATATATATTTTAAAGTGACAATACAGATAAGGGTCGCCAAAAATATTGAAACATAATCTTTTGGAAAAATGTTGGTTTTGCAAGTGCAATTGTCTGTCCATTTAATCATTTCTCCATGTGGCGAGTGTTTATCCGAAATCGCCATTTCTTCAAGCTATTTATTTTGCCGGGTCTTCTTTGTGTTGTGTCATCTATACTCTTATTAATGCCTTTTATTTCGTCGTTATTTTTCATCAAATTTACATCAAGATGGGATCGTTTTGGTGAGATTTCGCAATGCAAAACAATGAAGCATAGAAGGTAGAGAAAAAGAATGTTTAAGAATTTTCGTTGTTGCACTTGTAGAAAAGTGTTATTCAATCCTGAAAATAAATTTAATATATATACGAATGTTCTGTTTATAAGATCCTAAAGCAAATATCTATTTCGACAGCAATCTAATTCTTAATGTTTTAAATAATCTGATTAGGTTTAAATGTGATACTTGAACTTAGAAATCTGATCTCTGAGATTGAACCCAGAAGAAAGGAAAAGAGAGAGATTTTGACCTTCAAAGAACTCTTGAGAGAAACTGTATATTCTGATATTGAGTAATCTTGTAATGACAAGAGTTCAGGTTTTCATATCATATACCTAAACTAATACAATTCCAACTAACACGAAAGTCTAACTCACGGTTATAACCGGACCACTACAGAAAACCCTAACTTGTCTTAGCTGTGGCCTTAGCTATATTAAAACAACAGGTGTATATCCTATTTTCTAACAGCTTTAAAAAGTCTCACTTTTTCCATTGAATTTTGAACCAATCTTGCTAATTAATTCTTTATGTTAGAATTTTTGGTTGAAAAACGACCGGAAAATAAGGGGAATTAGTCTCACTTTTTTCTGTTAGAATTTATGTTTAAAGAAATTAAAAACAAAAAAAATCATACGACCTTACTTAACTCATTCTTGTTTTGCTTGTTTTTAATAGAAATTCTAACAAAAGAGATAAGTAAGAGCAATTCAAAATTTAAGTGGCAAAACAGGAATTTTAAAAGTCTACTAGGTAAAGTGAAAATAGCACTAAAGTTGAGAGGATAATGGTAAGAATAATTCTAAATATTAATCCTAATCCTAAATTACACAACTCTTAACAACCTACTTTAAAGTCATGATACGGCTGCAACATGTAATGAGAGTTTGCCAACTAAAAAAATTTAGAAATATTGCACGTAAAATATGGATCTGTAAGTAACACCCGCCGAATTTTATGTAACGGATTATGTCAAGTTAGTGATAACGTTAAGTAATTTCTTTATTGATTTATGATATTATTGTCACTGACTATTTTATTTTAAGTGTTATGACAAGTGATGAGCACGTGAAATTGATGTGCTCAAAGTGTTCACTTCAATTACGTTGTATGTTATATGATAATTTTTGCAATAATTAATGTTTTGTTAAACTTTGTTGTGTAAGGTAGTTTGGCAGGCCAAATCTTCAAGTTCGGCAGGCCGGAATGATCCTCATAGAATGGCAAGCCGATGAATAAAATCGGTAGGTCGGACCTCAAACCTTCGGCAGGCTGAACAAAGAGATCGGTAGGCCGAAGACTACTAATGAACAATTAGCAGAAATCTCTCAAAATTGTGACATTGATGATTGGATGATGATATGTGAGTGATTGGCAAATTTTTGGATTAATTCCTCATTTTAGGAAATGAAATATTTGACTTTTTTATTGATTGGATTTAATTGATGAAGTTTCCCATTTTAAAAGGTGAAAAATATGGTAAGTAAGCTAAATCAATTTGACTTTCCCTGGCTAAATCAATTTGACTTTCCCCAATACTCTCCACTCTCCAAGCAAATTAGCCCAATTTTAGTCAGAAATTTTTTGATAATTATAGAGGAGACGAGTATTCCTTTTACGATATTTCATTTTCACGTAAATGAATTTCTTCTCTCTATCACACACACTCTCTCTCTCCCTTCTACTCTACACATTTTCTTTTCCTTCTTTCCTCTAGTTTCTTTCAAACAATTAAAAGAAATATTGAAGAGAATTCGTTTTAAGGTAAGAGTTTATCTTCCGGTATTTCTGAAATGTAATTCTTCCCCTTTCATCCGACCACTGTATTTTGTTTAGGAATTTCCATTTGCTCTAAAATTTTAATATGTTATTCACGTATGTGTTATGTGATGCTCTTCCAAATTTCAAGTTATTTTGATTTTTCTATGATAAGTTATGAATTTTCTCATCTCTACCACTCACGAAAATTTGTTAATGATTGTTTAAGTGCACATAAATGTAGCCATTGGTTCATAGGACAAATGAATGATTCTCTCACAAAATTTCATATGTTTATGTTTATGTATATGTTAAATTTATAAATAGAAAAGTCTCATGATAAAATGACGAATTTTTTATGTGTTATGAAATTTTTATTGAAGCTAGGTTTCTTAGACTATTGTAAAGGTAAATTGTTGAACTTTTATGTTGTGATGATTTTGTATGATTTAATGAATTTATTTGGTGATGAAATATTTTTTTGTACTTCTGTAATTATATGTTAAAAGGTTGTCATAAGAATTTTTAGAGTTTAAATAATTTTATTTCAATTATTGAAATATGAAATATGTGTGAAACTCACTGCTCAATATGATGAAGATTGTTTGTTCATGTCTTCTAATGCATGTTTTGGGATGGTATGAATTTTATTAAAAGGTGATTTTTTTTGGCTATATTGTAATTTTATGTGTCTATTATATGTGGTATTTTTATGAAATTAATTTAAGATATAGACAATTTATTATGTGAATGTAAATTAGAATTGTTCACTATTTTTCTAATGGTTGGCAGATTTTATGAGTATGTTGTATGATTTGTTTGAAAGACTAAATGGAATTTTTATGACTAATGAAAAATCATGGTAATATGTTTATATGTTATCTTTGTTCTTGCTAAATTTGGTGCCCAAATTATGTGTGAATATAAAGTTATTGAATTTTGAATTCATGGAGGTCAGGAAATATTTGTGCTGATAGTTTAGTTTTAGTGTTTTATGGTTAATGAAACATATTATGAATTAATGTTTTGAAGAAATGAATGTATGTTGATGTATTATGGAATTTGAAATATGTTAAGTGGTTTTGAATGATTTTATGGTCTTATGAAAATAAATATTAATTTTTATGTATCTTTAAATGAATGTATGGCATGAACACACTAAGAAACGAGCACATCAAAACTGTGGCGACGTCACCTCCGGTTAAGGTTAAGTAAGCTAAAAAGGTAAGTACATTCTTACCTACAACATAATATGTTTTATAAAGGTTTGAAATTATGTTCATGATGATATGCTTTATAAAGGTTTGAAATTATGTTAATGATGATATCTATGATGACTTTATAATGATTTCATTTAATATTACATATGAAAGATTTTTATGTTCAAAAGTTATGCATATATGATAATGTCGTATTTCAAAATATGAAAGTTTAAATATATATATATATATATATACGTATCAGCTAAATAAGTGTTGCACACTAATGTTATGTTATGATGTCATGTTTGGTTTAAGATTAGCTACCCTTCTCCTCTCATGACAGCGCGCCTAGAATGATGATTATGGTGCAACATTTGGGCCCTTAAGATAAAATGAACAAGTTTTAATATGGATAATATAATGAAAGATATATTCATATGAAACTGTACGTAGTGTACTATTATAATGATGCCTATGATGATGATGTTCATAAAATGTTTTTAAGTTGTGAGATATAAAATGTACTTACTAAGTTTTAGCTTATTTAGTTTATATCATATTGTAGATAAGGGCAAGAAAATCATGGACTAGGCGGAGGGCAAGGAAAGGCGCGTGAGCTGATCATGATGGATTGGAAACGAAAGACGCCAAGAAAGAAATTTTAAAGCTTATGAACTATGATTTATTTTAATTTATTTTTATTTTATTACTTTTTGAGTATATATGTTTTCCGCACCTTAAAGTATTGGAATTTGTTTAAAACACATTAATTTTTGGTTTTTATAATAGCTCGGCCTACGCACCATTACTTGTCGGACTACCGAATAATTTAATCGGCCTGCCGATCTTTTTTATTTTAAAACCCAGTTTTGCAAAGCCTTGGGCGGCCTGCCGATAGATGATCTTTGGCCTACCAGTCGAGTTTGGCTTGCCAAAGTCTCAAGTTCGGCCTACCAAACTAGAATTGATCTAAGTATTTTTATTATGAATTTATTATTTAGTGAGATAAACTATTTAAGGAATGTTTATAAATGAGTAACATATTAAATATTGATGTATAAAAAAAATAATATGCATGGATCCTGGGAAAGTTTTCAAGTTATGGAACTATAGTTTATCTCTAAATTAAGGTATTACGAAATGAATATAACGACATCTATAATGTCCGTAAGAGGGCGTTACACTGTAAATATGTCTGCAAGCCTAGACCAATGCAAATGCTCACTGATGAGCCAACCAAAGAAAGGGGAGAATGAAAATGCCAAACATGGGCAAATGAAAGGAGGAGAGAAATGCAAATGCCCAACATACGCAAATGATCAAATACTATTACAGACTGTGAATTTCAAGACAGTTTAAAACCGTTGTGGAAAAATTTCATAACGGGTAAAAAACTATCGTGAAAACTTAAGTCGTGATACAAAATCGAGTTTTCACGATGGTTTTTTACCATCGTGGAACCTCAAAATAGACACGAAAACAGGGGGAGCATCTCTTGTACGACGGTTTTTTAAAGAGGAGAAAAAAAGAAGAATGCAGATACCTAGCATGGGTTAATATATAATGGGAGAGAATGAGCCAATTGGTTCAAAAGATCCACCACTGCAAAAAAACTCAAATTCAGTGTTTGGCACATGGGTTCAAAGCAATTGTTTTGAACCAATAATAGTATAAAGCTCTCCAATGTTACTATGTTGGAACAAATTTTGTCAATTCAAGGTAGTTTGCTAAATATCCTGATAGATACTTATATATATACTCAATTGTTCAAGTGCTCCATTATCAGTTCCCAATTATAATTGCTTAACTAAATTAGACAGCATCTATAATCTTGCTAAATAATCATAGATGTACATAATTGGTCGAATTGGAACGGTTGTACGAACGATATTTATGCTCTCATATCATATGAGATTATGCAATACATAATAAAGAAGAAGAAGCTTTCTTATTCTTACAATTGTAGATCTTGGGTTTGTGGTATTGACGATGATTAACCTTTTTGATGCCAACTTTCTTAGTGAAAGAATGTCGCATGTGAAACCGTAGTGTGGATCCACAGCAAACTTGAGTTTAGTCCACGCAACCAAACTGGACATTTACCGATATAGGTGCTATAATCAATTGGGCTAGTGGACTGTAGATTATCCAAACGACCCAACTGTCATATAGTCCATAGTGAAAAACCATCTACCTTTTTTTTTTTTTTTTTTTTTTAATCCACGTATTTCAAAGGGGCACAAGAAAAACAATTTGAAGCAAAGAATCATGAAACTATTTGAAGCAACCACTAGTTGGAAAACCATTAAGCAAAAACCATTAGTGAAAACCGAGCTCGTATATTATTCGAGTAGAATTGGATCAGCTATTTTTTTTAAACTCTAATTTTTGACGGAACAAAAAGGAACAATTAAGGGTAGAATAACGTCGATAATATCTTTTTTGAGAGTGAAAATGAAAAACTCATTAGTAGGCTTCAATAATTCACTTTCCACTCGGAAAAGAAGAATGACCAATAACCCCAAGAGCAAAGCAATCTGTTTTATTTTCAATTGACATGATGCTAATTTTGTACACATTGCTTTGCTACATTAATGTTTGCTACAAGATTTCTATTTGTTTTTATGATGCGGTTAAAACTCGAGAGGCCTAGGTTTAGGATCTTAATTCCATTAAACAGCTTAAGCAAACTAACAAATTATATTAGTGGGAAGTTAAGAATTTTTGGTAAGTGGAATATTTAGCAATGGCGGACATGGACTTGATGGGTATAGTTCATTCATATTCACAGCTCCACTTGCGTTCTTAATTAATGGTTCTTCAAGAAATGGTGTAGATGAGTAATATACGTACTCTCTATATGATTATATTTCTGCATTGATAGGGTATCTGATAGAATGGTTAGAACTATTTTTATCGTAACATGTGAAAGTTTTACACCGTAACAATTTTTTTTTATTGTTACCGTAATATGTGAGAGTTTTACATTATTTATAATTGAGAAAATGATCTGGATCATAACCTATCAAACACCCTTTAATATTTTTATCTATATTGTTGACAGAGCCACAACAATAGAATTGCGGGATAGGGAAAATGATCGAGCCTAGAAATTAGTTGGGAATACGCGTGATCCAGTAAAAAACGTGGTGATCATGACCTAGTGTGCCATATGCAACACACTATATATATACACATACCTATATATATATATGTATATGTATGTATATTATATTTCTGGTCCATCACCACTGAAAATTAATGGCTATCCAGTGCAGCGCAGTAGTGCTGCTAGTCACTCATCTATGTGCCCTTGGCCTTGTTTTTATATGTATATATATGCAAATAATGTGCACGTGTCGTATTTGGAAAGACTAGTTGAGAAAAAGAAAAAAGAAAAAGAAAAAGAAAAAGGTGAGTGATCTGGTCAATTTAAAATCAAAATATTGCATCGCAAATTAACTTTTACAAGACAACCGTAACAATTTTTTTTTCCAGTTTGATTCGGTGAACTAAACTAAAAGCATGTTTACTTTGCATAAAAAAAAATAAAAATAAAAATAAAAAACAAGGAGTGATTTTTTTCCTTTAAATAATATATGTTTACTTACAAAATTAGTAATGTGAGTTTTGTAGACTCCATACTATAAAGAATGAGAAAAGAGAATATCCATCCCCTCATATCTTTTAATGTTGATTCTCTATCAAAGGAAATAAATGAAATATTTATTTGGTTGTCCAAATTCAAATGTTATAATTATTTAATGTGTATTAGTTATATAAAAAGAATATTTTAGTAATTAGATTGAATAAAATCCCTATTTTTAAGCAATTAAACATTAGAAAAAGAATGAGATTGTTTTCTTATTACATATTATCAAAATAGATAAATAAACACCAAAAAGGAAATAGATGATCCCCATTGCTTAAATTCTTATTTTTACGCAATTATTTCTTTTTTCCAATCCTATTATTTTTCTTTACATTCTTTTACAATTTGGTAAACGTGGCCTGAGATTATTAATATAGATATTTGTAGAGAACCAGCAAATTGTGTTGGTAATTTTATCTAGCGTGTAATCCACAAAAAAAAAAAAAAGCCTAAAGAAAGTTATAATCTATGAATTATAGGGAGAAGGAGGAAAATAGGTCATCATAAATTAGGAATAAACATAAATAGATCAAAATGTAGCAGTATTTAGTAAATAGGCCAATTAAATTAGAACGAAACTTATTTTTTGTATAGAATCATATACAGAGAAACGCGAAGCAGCAAAGAGAACAAAAAACAAAAAGGAAAAGAAAAAGAAAAAGAAAAAAAAAGAATGAGGAAGTAAAATTAAAAATTTAAATATTCAAAAAGAGTATATGATTACGAATACAACATATAAATAGTTTTAAAATATGTTATTTATTTACGTTAAAAATCAAAACTGTATTATTTGGTGTAATTTTCTTAAATTATATAAGATTGATACTAATTATGCTCCAACCACTAGGGACTAAATAGTTTTAAAATATATTATTTATTTACGTTAAAAATTAAAATTGTGTTATTTAGTGTAATTTTCTTAAATTATATAAGATTGATACTAATTATGCTCCAACCACTAGGGACTTTCTCACCATCGCAGCCGCCGCATATTATGGCTCAGTCATGACGAAAGCATTATATATGCAACTACAAAGAAAAGTTCAAAAAAAAAAAAAAAACAAAGAAAAAAAGAAAGAAAGAAAGAAAGAAAGAAAGAAAGAAAAAAGAAGTAAAGTCACATACAAAAGTTGACACAACATACATCCAAGAGAAATTCGTGATGAGGTCAGAAATGACACCGCATGAAGTAGGTGTGGACTTTGATCAAGTACAAGTGAGCTTGAAATATATATATATATATATATATATAAACTTCCCATTTATCAATTCAAAGGCTAGACTTGTTTCACCATTGGTCTTCGGACTTTTAATATTTGCGACTCCTGCCAATTATGTCGGTAATATAAAATGAGCCAATTCAACTTTGGTTGTCATTGTCGTCCATTACGCTGAAAATGAGTTAAACACAAGTATGGACGCCAATACTGACTATACAAAATGATACTATATATCAGGTGATAATCAGGTTATATATTTTACTTCTGAATGAGACAATCTTTGACGCTAATGGTTCACCAACTCGGTTTCTTTTCACATTAATTTTCATGGGAAATTCTGGCAGACAAGGCAAATGATATACGGTTGAGAAAGCAGCCAATTGGTATGGGAGAAGTTATGGAGGCTGATATATATATAAATATATAACGAAAAAATATAATATATAAGGCTGCTTGGAATGGTAGTTAGAACCATTGGTTGAAACTTAAACAATGTAGCATGTGAGAGCTTTATACTACTTCTAACTAAAAAGTTGGTTAGAACCAATTTTGTTAATAAGAGTCGTAATATATTACGGTTTAGTTCCACTTAAGAGTCAAACTCAGCAACATTTATGTCTTGTCACATACACGCAAATTTGAGTCGCCTATATGTCCTCCATTATATATATTTTTTTTACATGTATACATAAAAAAAAATCCTCAATTGATTCATCTATTAAAGAAGTGGAAGCATTCGACTCCTAGTGCATCCAGAGAGAGAAAGAGAGAGAGTGAGCGAAAGAGAAGAAAACGTGGAAGAACATGTTGTGTTGATCCAAAAACGTGTGGTTTCTTAACGTTTTAACATTATGTCGATCGTGGCTTTGTACTGTAATTTGTCCTTATCTTTTGTTAGGATTATATACATATATATATATATATATATATACATATATTACATAATATGGTCAGAAAAGAAAAAAAAAAAAGACGATAAACGCAACATGGATCTCCATCCTCTTCAAATTAAAAGCTTAAATATTTAAGCAATATAAGAGATTGCTAGTCAGAGAATTATCAACGTTTTTCCATTGAGACGGCTGTTTGTTTACTGCAAAGAGTTGTATGAGATTCTGTGTAGACATTTGTATCAAATTTGACAACTAATCAACTTCCCATGTTCCAATGTTTTTTCAAAAGTGAAGAAATATGCCTAGGGGGTAAATATTGGTGGGTAGAGAAGAAAAACAAACAATTAATTTTAAAAGATACCTATTGGATATAAAAAATAAAACCATCTTCAATGCGAATGTCAATATTAATATTATATTTGTTACCAAAATATACAAAAATGACATATTTGGTATGTTATTTTATTTTATGCTTCAATGTCTAATGCTATTTAAAATATCATATTTGTCTTTTATCAAATTATAAACTTGAAACTTGCAAAAGTAAACTTCCAATATTAAAATATTTAAAAAGTAAACATGTTGTAATTTTTAAAGCAAAAAACTCAATCTACCAATCAATAGGAATCAAATGCCAAATTTGCTATATCGTAAACTTAATGACAAATTTGCTACAAACTTTAACATATAGCAAATTTAATATAAAAATGGCATATCATTGGATAATGTCTTTTTACACTCAAATGTTAAATTTGTTACTGACACATCAATTCAACATTGTAATGGAGATGCTTTAATAACTCAACATTTGGAATATTTAAATTATTGGGTGGTTTTAGAAAGGGAGGTGGGGAGAGTAGCTTCAATAGAGGCAATAGACCTAATTACCCTACCTTAATCTTGAGTGATTAATAAACTCTCCTATTTATTTGTTATGTTTTATTTTGATTTATGAATAGGTGAGATTAATTTTAATTGATTGATCGATAGTTATTAAGTCGGAGACTAGTTGGAAACCTTGCTTCATAGACATTAATTCATTATTTGATTAAGAACAATAATGATATTCTCATAAGTTTGATACTTGTGTAAATGAGATCTCAAACCTACTTGATATATGATAGTCAGTTTTTCAATTAATGGTGTAGCAAAAGATGTTGTGAGTAAAAGTTTTTTTCCACCCCTTTTTTAGGTAGTGTTTGTAATGACCTGTCTTTTTGGGCCGTCATTTAATTTACTTAAACTTCATTTCATAAATTTATTCTTACTTATTAGTAAGAAAATACTGGGTAAATTTTTTTTCTTTACAACATGCTTAAAAATGTTGCAATATCTTGTAGCATAAATTGAAACATGAGTATAAAACTTGACTTAATAATTATTTCAGTATAATATATCTTTAAAAATGTTTTTTGTAATTCATTTCTTATAAAACATTTTATTAAACATTTTCTTTCTTAAATCTTTTAAAACACTATTTTAAATAGCGAAAAAACTTTTCCTTTAGCAACAGAAAACTGCCGTAGTGATATCCATACCTAACTTTCGCTAATATCTCTTCGCGATACCAAACTCTTCAATCAGTCATACTGGTCTCCTGTGGGATTACCTACTACGTGAAAGAACTTTTGCCCAGTAAGCTCAAACATAATCTTATAAAACATTAAAACATTCGTCATAAAGCCTTTCTTTTAAAACCTTTCTCATAAAACATCTTTCATAAATTCTTTTTATAAACATTTCCCGTAAAAACATTCTGATAAAATGTTTTTCATAAAACTTTCATCACAAAATCATTACTCAAGGGAATGCAGGTAATATCATAATGTATGATTCCATTTATGCTCAATTATAAACTTTTAATTATGAGCTTTTTATTATCATCATTCTTAATTTGCTTGAACTTCTTATTATCAATCTTATTTTTTCTTTATCTTATGAGCTTAAGTACTCATACCAACATCATTAATTATGGGAACATGATGCTTCCCTTATAGGAGACTTAAGATCATCGAACAACGAAGTCACAACTTTAACATAACTTGTAAATTTCATATCAAGAAAGCTAGTGCAACACTTACTTATCTTAACATGTGGGTTTAGATTAGCGATCTTGTAATCTTAGTGGACATTATGTATGACATAACTTGATGTCTATATCATTAAACATAACAATTGCAATCATAAGGCAATTGATGACTTGAACTTTAAATCATCATGCATAACACATGCAAATATACTTTAAACATACGCAAAGCATTGAAAATCATTTTTTTGCATGTTGAAGATGAGCATTGAAACTTACTTGCTTATAACTTTAGCGTTCCCGTTTCATTCTTTTTGTCCTTATATTAGTCAGCTTTTGTGTCATGTTTCAAATTACATGCGACTATTAGCTAACTTTTCTCATTATTAACTTGCTTGATTGATAACGGTACTTAAACTTTAACCTTTCAATTTTTTTACTTAACTTCGTTCTAATCGGTTCATTACACAATTACTTAACTTTAACATTCCTTAACCATATTTCCTACCTCACTTGATGATTTCCTTACTTAACTTGTGTCGAAACATTTTTCAACTAAGGGCATCTCGTTGGTTCGAAGTGTTTGACTTAATTTTAGTGGTTTTTCTTAAAAATGATGATTTTATAGGTTTTTTGTAAATCTCGTAATTGTACTAAACTTTTCATTTTATGTGGCGTTTGGCCCAAGCATACTTCCTCAAGCCTCAATAGGACCCACCTTGCGGGGCCCCTGGACTTATGGCTCTTATTGGTAGACCATCCCCGTGCCACCCACTTATCCGTACTGTCCCCTCTGGGGCCCTCTGGCCCTTCAGGGATTTCTTTCACGTCCCTCGGGTTCGAACCTCAAACCTTCCTTAAGAGGTTCTTATTTCCTTCTCGAGTACCAATTGAGCTATGAGGGATTTCTTTCGCGTCCCTCGGGTTCAAACCTCAAAACTCCCTTAAGAGGTTCTCATTTCTTTCTCGAGTACCAATTGAGCCTTAAGAGGTTCTCATTTCCTTCTCGAGTACCAATTGAGCTATTCTCGAGTACCAATTGAGCTAGTAGCTCAATTGATACTTGAGAAGGAAATAAGAACCTCTTAAGGGAGTTTTGAGGTTTGAACCCAAGGGAAGCAAAAGAAAATCCTGAGGGGCCAGAGGGCCCTAGAAGGGACAATACGGATGAGTGGGCGGCACATGAATGGTCTACCAATAAGAGCCATAAGTCTGGGGCCCCCGCAAGATGGGTCCTATGGAGGCTTGAGGGAGTACGCTCAGGCCGGACGCCATAATAAAAAGTGCGTTTTTATTGTGGCGTCCGACCCGGGCAAACTCCCTCAAGCCTCCATAGGACCCACCTTGCGGGGCCCCTAGACTTATGGCTCTTATTGGTAGACCATCCATGTGCCGCCCACTCATCTGTATAGTCCCCTTTGGGGCCCTCTAGCCCCTCAGGGTTTTTCTTTCGCGTCCTTCAGATTCGAACCTTAAACCTTCCTTAAAAGGTTCTTATTTTCTTCTCGAGTACCAATTGAGCAGGGACGCGAAAGAAAAACCCTGAGGCACTAGAGGGCCTCAGAGGGGACAGTATGGATGAGTGGACGGCACGGGAATGGTCTACCAATAAGAGCCATAAGTCCGAGGGCCTCGCAAGGTGGGTCCTGTGGAGGCTTGAGGGAGTACACCCGGGCTGGATGCCACATTTTACATTACCTTTTTGTTACCTATAAGTTATGAAAAAATTTCCACTAAGGGGCGTTTTTCTTAATCGGGTGTTTTGGGATTTGTTTTGACAGTTTTACAAAAAATTACCATTTTGTCCTTATTGGGTCTTTAAAAATTTCAAAACCTGTTTTTAACAAACTTACATTTATTTCCTTCTCCTAATGTCACTAAAAATAAAACAAGAGTTTTCTTTTCGCAAAATCCATTCTATCAAAATTTTACGGTTTTGCCTCGTTTATGAAAATCTTGATTTTTTTGTCCTCCATGTACTTTTCTCATAAAATTCACAAATTCATTTGGGCTTCTAAATATAAATTACTTGCTGAGTACACAGTGTAGAAATCCATCTTTACAACATTACATAGTGAAAAATTCCTGTTGTACATAGTTTTATGGTTTTGGCCCGAAACACAAAAATCTTAGCATATTTGCCCCAGGGACCAAAAACAACTATCCTATATCAAACTTTTTAGTTTTTTACAAGGATTAAACCTTGCAAAAAATCCTTCATCTAATTTAAACAATTTCAAAATGTTTTCCTTGTTTAACTGTTTTGAAATTTTATACTTAAAACCTTGTAAAATTTAGAACTTATCAACCAAGAAGAATTCTAACAAGACGTCCATGTTGCTTAACAATTTCGATACAACTTTTATGTTTTAATTTTCTTGAAATTCTAATGTTACAGAAGACATTTTGGCTGATTTTCAAATCTGTCAAAATTAAAATAATCTTTTCAATTTAGTCTTTTGAGAATTTCACAAATATTTGCTCATAGAAGTTGTTGCCTTTATTATTTTGGACAGACCTGATATTTTTTTAGAATTTAGGTTGTCTCAAAGGCTAATAAAATCACTATTTTTAGTAATAACATCAAAACTTTGTTTAAAAGCAAAGTTTTTTAAACTTTGATTTTAAACACCTAAAACCCTAATTACTAACCTCAAACTTCACAATCATACATAAGACATAATATAAAATCATGTCATAAAGTTCTTTCTGTAACGCCCCCTTCCCGGACGTCACAGATAACGTTACATTCATTCGTTAAAACTAAAGCAAACTATTGTAATTGATAACATGTATTTGAAATCATAGTTTGGAAAAGCATTCCCAGGACCTTTACATACATTTTTTTTATACAAATATAATCTATAAGAAATCATAATCTTTCTTAATTAAAAACAATTTGCTTTTCCCATAGACATTGTATAAATAGTTTGCTAATATTATTTAAACTTAAATGGCACTTAAAAAAAAACAAAAGACAAAATTCTTTGAACATGTCTCGGCCGGCAGGCCGAACTTTTACCTTCGGCAGGCCGAACTTAACCGGCAGGCCGAAGGTCACCCATCGGCAGGCCGTCCGAGGCCTTGCAAAATGAGGTTTTCAAAATCTACAAGATCGGCAGGCCGATTGGAAAACTTCGGCAGTCCGACCAGCATGGTCGGCAGGCCGAACTTAAAAAAAAATTCTTTTTTAAAACAAGTTTTAAAACTTCAAATGCGGAAGAAAACTTATAAAAATACAGTAAACAAACATTCACAAACTTCATAAAATTATATATCCTTAAAATATAAACGTACTCAAATCGAAAATTATAGAATTTTTCTTTAAAATTCCCTTTCCTCAGCGTTCTTCCATTTGCAACCATCTTCCTTTGCTCAC